>JAQFVV010014564.1:0-32961 GCA_028023455.1 Epiperipatus broadwayi
AAAATAAAAAAAGATCAATAAGGTGAAACCTTTAAGTAATAAGCTGATTAGTTTTTTTTATAAAATAAAAGAGAGGTAGGAAGAACATTTTAAATATATTTATATAAATAAGTTGTTTTTTTTAAATCTTTAGCTTACCTCTATAAAACAAAAACTGTAATGATTAAGTAAATAAAAGGTAATTATAAGATTGTCCTAAGCCAGTAATTAAGACAAATAGATCTGCAAAGAGGATATCACTAACTAGAAGTGGGAAACTTTAATTATTTGAAGTATAAAAAAAAGAAATAATCTTTGTAAAAGCTGAAATGATCCATCATTTAATGTTGTTAGCAACCAGTATAGGAATTTCATTAATTGATAAGATTATTTCAATATTCAAAATAACAATGCTTTAAAGCATTAGACTTCAGTATATAGTCTAGTCAGTAAATTATTTTGATATACAAAAATGTAATAGTCAAGTTAGAAGAAACAGTGGAGGAAGTTATGTTTTTAATGTGAATAACATTAACATCTCTATTAGCAAACAAATGTCTTTTAAATAATTGGAAACATATATACATATATATGCTAGTATATATATATATATATATATATATATATATATATATATGTTAATCTTAGCTAATTAGAATCACCACAATTTGGTTATGTATCTTTTCATTAAAGAAAAAGATAAAAGAGAGTGAAAACAATTAGGTAAACCTGTAATATGTTTTATATTTACACAGCATATGATTGGTTCAAATCAGTAATCACCTGTGTATTATATTGAAAATGGTTTAATTTAGTCCATAATAATATCAATATTATTAGACATTTGTAAATGATAAAATTGAATTCATGTTTATCTACTATGAAAATCTGAGTTAATGATGGAAAAGATAATACAAATGGTACTTCAATTGCAATAAAGAAAAAGTTGAAATGTTAGAAATTTTTAAAAAGAGCATTTATTTAGACCAAGAACACTGTATAAGCTACAAAATATATTAATAATTTAACACAAAGGAATGAATAAGGCAAACTCTTTCACCAGAGGACTGATGTTTAGTGATATAATTATATGTTACAGTACTATAAAAATGACACATAAAGTAGGATTAAAGAATAAATCATGTAGAAGACATAGTAGTTTATTTGCACACCTTTTCTTTTATTAAACTTCTCATTTATGTAATATATTTCAAAGAGCTTAATGCACTGGGGAAATTCATTGTTATGAATAATAATTTTGATTTTTTTTGTTGAAACATGATTTTTTTTTATTTATTATATTTTTCCTCAAAATTTCTTTTATAAAGATGTTGAGTTAGAACACATGAATCTATTTTCATAAAAATGAGATCATTTGTTTCAGTCTTACATTTTTATCTCTTTTATTTGTGGGTTAGTTTCCGGATTTAAGTATTAAAACAGTTATAGTATATATATCAGCAGGTAAATGCTTAAAATAATTTAGTAATAAGAATCAACTGCTCTAAGTTAGATTAAATTTTATATTTTTGAAAAAAATGTATTAGACTTGAATTCCATCATATTGTCAGATCTTTTTGAATTTGCTCTAAAGTTAATTTCATTAAATAATTAGTTAAAAAAGTAAATCTTTTTTTTTAATTCTCCAGGTATATATTCTATGAATCATAGCAGTGTGTGTAACCCCTGATTTCCAACAAGGCACACGTCTTAATAGTTCTGTATCTTATCACAGCAAATGTACTTTAATGTTACCTAGATATTCTCTTTTTCAAGGACAAGGCATGACAAGGAATTTTTTTTGATTTTGACTCACTGTCTATGAGGAATGCAGTCTAGTTGGTAAATTATATGTATGTGGGGTATATGTTAAAGTTTGGAATCCAGATGTTTTCCGTATGGCTTACAAAAATCAATATCACTTTTAAAGTCCATTCACTAATTTTTTCTTCATGGTAGTGTGTACATTCAGCGATAACACCATAAGTTCAGAACCTTTATAATCAACATGTATAAGGATCTCACCATAGCCTCTATTATAATATGTTAATCATTTAAACACGTGTATACAGACAATTGTGTTTATAAGTCAGTCTTATATTTTTAGATGTGGTTAGATAATAGCCATTTGATATTAAATCTCTTTTAAATCCAGTGCACAAGGAGTTGCCCGTTTATTATTCATGATTAATGCTTATGTAACCTTACTATTATTATTATAAATACTTATTTTTATTAAATAGTGGTGAACACATGTTCTTCTCAAGAATTCATTTTTCTTTTCTCAATGTTAATTTATTTATTATGATTTACTTAATGGTGATTGATGATGACATGCTGATAATCTCATGTTACCTCTATTTCTACTTCTTGTTGCAATATATATATACATTATAAAACATGATTGATTATTGGTTATATATTATTTATCATTTACCATTGTCAACCCCACTCTACTCAGCAACTTTGATAACCTCCATCTCAGATAAAAACAATAATGATTATTACTTAATCATTTTCTAAACTTACAGCCTTAATGATAATTCTTTTCATATCAAGATTATTCAAGTACTATTTTTAGGTAAAAAAATCTAACACCTTAATTGTTGACACATGTTTCTGTCTAATAATATCATCATCAGGGTTAGAAATCACGGCACTGACATGCTATCATAAATAGTAATACAATTCCTGTTAAATACTATCACAATGATAAATTGAATAATAATGTTTATGGAATTTAGTGGGTTATTTAGTAATGTCGCCGTTACGCTTTTAATTATATCACAAATAATTATTTTAATGTCGGCATAAAAACGTAATAATATAATATAATGATAATTTGATTTGCTCCACTTATAATTTTGTAGACTCATCTCGCGGATTTTTTTGAATCTTTTTTTTTTTCAGTTTCATGTGGTAATGCGATCGGTCAGTAAAGCGAACCCGGGGCATCTTCTTGTAATGCTATTGTGCTAATCCACTCGACCACCACCGCATTCGACTTTTTAATCTTTCTCTTCTATTTTGTAGTGGGAACTGGAAGGACAACTTTGACTTATTTATAGTAGTTGTAAGAGATAATGATGAACATGCTGAAAAGAAAACAATAATAATAATAATAATAATAATAATAATAATAATAATAATAGTAATAATAATAATAATAATAATAATAATAATAATAATAATAATAATAATACCTTTTAATCCAAACAGTAATGAATCATAAAATGAGATTTAAAAGTTCTGACTATCTTTTGATCCATCTCATATTCTATTTTAAGGATAGATGTTACGTATATATCTCGATATCGATCTCAGTGCAATTTCTTTGAATTGAAAATCATTAAAGATGTTATTTTTATGCGTCTTATATAAATATAACGACATTATGACTTGTACTTTTTTACCATACTTAATTATTATTATATACCTATAAATCCTCAATATAACTCAAACAGAATATTTATATTTAGTAACATTTACTAAAATTATTTTTAATTATAGCAAATTAAAAGTGTAGTATTATAATGTTACGATTTTATGCGATATATATATATAGGTATTGCTTAACGGGAATAAAATTTGTTAGCATATAAGTATATAACGTTTTCTCCCATTAAGTTTTCAACCCATTTTTTCATTTTATTTCGGCTAAGTAGAAAAATAAATATAATTAAAATTCGTCACAAAGTAGATAGATTTATTGATTTTCAATTTTCAAAATCTAATTCTGACTTTGAAATTGTTTTGAACATTCCTAATTATAAATTATTTCTTCAATCATTGTTTATCATTCTTTATCCCCGCCCACCATTCTTTAATCTTTTTTTTTTTTTTTAGTAAATTGTCATTGATGATATTAATTAGTTTATGGTGGATTTACTTAAATGTTAAACATTGTAAATTATTTCCGGCAACCATCATTAACTATTAAAATTACTTTTTTTTTTTTTGTAGATTTGTCAAAGCTATTGATAATAACATTTTAATGATGTATTAAATGTTATTTTTTTCGCCTTCTTTGGCCTCAAAAAAACGAAATTAATTAATTGCAAAAAAAAAAAAATGCTAAATACGATTCTTCTTGAGGCTTTCTATAGTAAATGATAAAACTATTATTTAAATTTCTTATAGCTGTAAAGCTAAAATTATTTATGAACTAAAATTGCATAATGTAAATATTGAGATCCAGAGTCTCAATTATATTCAGTAATTGTGCTTCTACTATCCATATAAATAATGAAAATTATAAAAAAAATATTTACAATTACTTTTGATAAACTCCTAAAAAATATTAAACTCTTCATTTTTCAGTGTGCCATTGAGTAATAATGAGTTTTTATTGTTTTTCTTAGGTAGCTAATTAAATGGCTTTCTCTGAGAGCAAGTTATGTAAAATTGTTCTACATTTTTTTATCATGAAAAGAATATCATTTATATGCTTAACTGATTACTAAAACACAAAAACAAGTATGTGGTTATAAATTCCTTAAGAATAAGGAACAGGTTATCGATAATATTAATACTTAAGAAAAATCGCTATATGTAATTTATTTCCATGCTATGTATATTTTTTGAATTCTTATATATGTATATAAAGTCATATCTAGTATTTGCAGATATATTTAAAAAATTGTTCATAAAAATAAAAAAAATAATTAATGATTTTATTATTTAAAAAAAAAACTTATGTAAATAGCAGTAAATCAAAAATATTGGATTTTCTCTTTATTTTTTTGGTTGTTGTTGCTGATGAAGATGTAAGATATAAAAAGATAGTTACTGCTCCTTTTAAACATTTTTTTTAAAATTAATTGTTCATATAGAATTATTAGAAAAGCAAGAAAAATGATTCTTAAACAAACAAAAATCTGGCAGACTACTTTTCCATTCAATTTTAATACAGAAGTAAATGAATATTATTAAAGTTATTTTGTTAATATTGATATCTGTTATATATAACAAAACAGTTTGTATTAAGAAAATCTTTTTTCTATATGAATATATAATTGTTTATGCATAATTATAATATAATCTTAGAGTACAAGAACAGTAATATGAAATTTATTTTCCCACATATTTGAAAGTTTATATAATACAGTATTTCGTTTTTAGTATATCATGGTGATAAAACATTGCAAACCATATCTTTGAATTTATACACGACAAAAAAAAAACAAATTTATTAGCTTACGCCTTTTTATTTGAGGTTTGTTTGAATTAAGATCAACTTGTTTTACAAAGTTGTAATGCTATTAGACAATCATTATCTTGAGAATATGAATCAATAAAGATACTTGTTATACTTAGCAACTATGTTGTTTGAATTCCACCTGGATAAATATGAAATAATTTTTAATGTTTTATTAGATATAATATTATTTTTTACATAAAGGGATAATAGAATATGACAACTAACCATCTCGAATTAGATAAAAATATATGTATCAATCCAACCTTTCTGACCAGGTGTTGATAAATGAGAATCTGTTAACAATAGAATTATACTGATATTAGCAATCAATTATATTCAAATAAACATAATAATCTTATGTTTAAATATTTCATTGATAAATATCTCTGTTTGTACATATTGTAACGGTATATAATATGCATTTTCATTATTTTAAATTAAAATAAAAAGATTATAAATAAAAATTGATTTATTAAAAAAAAAAAAATTAACTTAAAAACTGAAAATTAAAAGTTGTTTAATGTATATAATATATCGCACAGATGAAATAAAAACTTTAAAAGTATTATTTTCTTTTTTAAAAAAAAAAGTTTGAACATACTTTTTTATAAAAAAAGTACAAGATCTAAAGATAAAATATTTTTGTAAATGGATATGATTGTTTTATAAATTAAACAAAAAGCAAACTAGCCCTTGGGCTCTTATATAAAAGTCAGATGAAAAATATAGATAAGAGAACAAAAATAAATTAGATGTCCAATAGAAGCAGCAAACAAATGCTTGGACCTTAATGAAAATGATTGGAACAGGAAACTATGTTCAATGAATCCGAAGGATTACTATAAAAAGAAAAATATCCAAATTAAAAACAGTTCCAGCTTGATTGTTTTTGAGAGGCATGATAAGAAGCACTTGTCACCCTCTCTCACTTATTTAAAAATGAAATGACTTGAATTATGAATGGTACTTTTGCAGACCCCAAATCATATGGGTACTGCAATTAAATAGTACCAGGATTGAACCAGCTAAGGTAACCTCTGTATTGAGAACTACAATATGAACAACAGACCAATCTTCTATGAAAGTCTTTATGGAAATTGGCAGCAGAAACCAGGAGCTTTTCTACTGTAAGATAAAAACAGAAAAATTTTACTAAAAGTAATTAAGAACTTTCAAGATTTGACAAGCTAAACCTAATTTTTTTAAATGAACTTTAATCTGACTTTTCAAATCAATTATTAATGTTTAATTTTTATACATTTGAGTTTGCTAAAAATCATTTCCATTTATTTTTTTGTTCCTTTAAGTTTTATTATGATTTTTTTTTTTCATTAAACTAAACTTAATAAATGTTAAATTTAAGTCAGGCATGAATGGCTGCATAGATTTGTAAAGTTATATTTATTAATTAAGGAAGGGCTAATCTTACATTATTTGTTTCATAGTTAGATTGGGTTAATGAATTGGATATATTGGTGTAACTAGTAAATGTAGCATGAGATTTGCTATGTGCAGGATCCTATTATATACTGCACTTGGGCAAAATAAGTCCCATATCTCACTAACTATCAGATGCAGATGGTATTCCCTGCTCCAAGGATCACCTTTTTAGCCTATGGAATGGGATAGTAAGATGGAAAACACAGTCCTTTCCTATGGAGTTTTTTTATTGTTCTTCTCGCCAGACAGATGTAGTATTCCTGTACTGGACGAGAGTCAATGTCTTCTATAATCATGCTATTCAGATGTACATTCCTGACAGTATGGTATTTATGGTGTTGTATTCATGCTACATTGAATACATCGATATATCAAATAGATTGATGTTGGTTTGACTGTGTACTTTTGGCCTAAGGTTAAATAAGGGATAGAATATTTTCTTTTCAAATGCAATCTATGTAGTTTATTCATACTCAACACTCTTAAAAATATTATCAAATTCATCTGTGCTGATTGTTTAAAATTACAAATTTAAATTTAAAAATTAATAGCCAATCTAAAATAATAAATTTTATTCCTCAATTTTTATGTATATTTGCATTAATAAATGTATGTGTGTTAATTACTTTCAGAAGCATATTTCATTTTTTTTTATATTAATATATTTCTTTTAAACAAGTTTATATTAAATCTGTGTCTCTATGACCTAGTGGCATTGGGCTGATGGCCGGAATAAAAATATATATAAAAGTTAGATCTTAACAGTACATATCTGCCTACTCTATACATTTTCCAGGTTCGAATGGACTGGTGGTGCCCTGTAGTGCAGATATGGTAAGACTGCAACTTCTACTTCATCTCTGACTGTTATATATATATATATATATATATATATATATATATATATATATATATATATATATATATATATATATATATATATATAGTGACCTTCTGGTTTGGCACCAGAAATAATATTTGTGATTGTATGGTATTATATCAGTAACATCTGATATTATATTATTTTTTAAAAAAATGAAATAACGCAAAATTTTAAAAAAAAATTATTTACGATTTAAAATATGGTTAGAAGTATTTATAGGTGCAATTTTAAAATTTATTAGATGTTATGTGGCTTACTGTAGGGTATAATTAATGATAAGGTAGGGGGTGGTTTGTTATAAACATAGTCTGTTCAGTTTGAGTTGGTGCTAATTTGTTTTGTTTGTTCACAAATAAATAGTTAGAGTTGTTTTGAGTGAGTCTCTAGTTCATTTGCTTTAAACATTTTAATTTATAGAATAAACAGGGAAGTATGTTTCACTCATCATCATTAAAATAGCCATTTAGTCATGTCAGTTTAGTGTCTAGAGTGCATTGTTAGTAAATATTCATGTATGTCAATATCATTATTCAACTTCATTTTTCATTCATATGTTCTATTAAATTATTAAATATCACATTTCATACCCAAATATTGAATTTCATAAATAATAATATTTAAAACCAGCTTAACTACATTTTAAGTGAATTAATTGAACCAGTGTACTAATAAATTATTAAACAATAATTATAATATAAAATATTTTATTTATTAAAGCAATTGTTATTAATTTTTATTCTGTTGTTTTAAATTTACAGAATATTTTATTCTTAATTCAATTTAATATTAATATTTTATTTATTTATTTAAAAGACAGAATGACTTTTTTCCCCACTTACTATTTTTTTAAGACAAAAGTTTCTTGCATAAATTAAGTCATGTTTTCTGTCTGTTGATCTTTAAACTTTCAGATCTTGAACTATTGGATGAGAAAAAATATGAGGTAATCTTTTAAAAAAATTTATAATAACAATTACCACACTCTATACTACACACTCCACTCCTACCTTTTGACCTTCTGTCTACTAAGCCAGCTACAACTTCAAACTGCTAAAAGATCTTCCAATACCATTTCAATTTTAAACAAAGTTTAATAGTATATTTTTTTACTTCCAAAGTTCGAGCTGAAAATAACACATTTTATTGTTGCAAAAATATGTGTACTTAAACTACACTAATAGATACATTGGTCTTATTCTGGCTGACTATTTAAATTCTCCAACCATTGTCTGAAATACATGTAAGTGTTATGTTATATTATTCAAGTTAAATTATTACTATTTAAGAAAATGGGAATGTGTGATAGGATTATAAATTTATTTTATTTAAATTTAAACTCATCGAGAAAAAGGAGAAGAATGTTTATTTTCTAAAATTCACTTTCTTAAGTTTTAATCATATTATGAATGGAATAATTGCAATGTGTGTCATTTATATGTGGAAAAGGTGCAAACTTTTATTGAACATTTCCAGAACTCTATTTAATAAGTTTCTTGCTAATTGTAAAATAAAATTTAAAAATATACATAATAATTGTGTAATTTTATCATCATATTTATTGGAACAGTGGCATAATTATTTCTACTTTTACCTATTGAAGGAAATACAAGATTAAATGTTTAAACGAGTGGACTATTGATATTTACATGTTTCCTAAAAACTATTAAGAGAAATAAATTATAAAATGGGTAAATTTATATGTCTTCACTTTATTAAATGCATTTTAAATTCTAGGAATGAAATATGAAATATTACTTTATACGTCGTAAAATGTGCATTGCCTAATTAATAAGTTTCCTCATACATAGCATCAACAGTAATTCATAGCTAACACTTAGAACATTGAATCTGTTGTTCTAAATTAAAAGTAACATTGTTTCATTTTTCCTGCAGGAATGTGCCATTTTGTGTCAATTATCTTGTGCATTATAATTATTATCCTTATTATTCATTTGGACCCATGACAAGGAAAGTCATGTAAAAACTATTAATAAACTTTTTGTTTCAATTAAGAAAAAAGAAGAAATAGAACTTTATTATTATTTAATAGTATTTTAGATAGTTAGTGCTAATTTAAGAAATGTTTATTATATGTATTATTATATTTTTTTGTACTAGAACGTGTCGTTAAATATATGATAAAGGAAATATCATACAAGGTATTTTTTTATTATTGTTATTATTTTAGTATAAGTTTTTTTTGTCATGTGTTAAATTATAACATACACATGTGACAAACAAATGGAAGAATCCATTTATAGTTTGAAAGAAGTAAACAATTATTTTAAAAAAGTTTCATTGTATTAAATCTTACCGTATATATATATATAATACATTAGAAAACCATTATTTTCAATAATTATTTCATCTATAATATACAGCTTTATTATTTATCTAAGTTCAATTTTACTTTAGCTCTCTGCTAATTTGAATGGACTGTAAAAAAAATATTTTGTCTTGCTTTGCCCACAGTAATTACTATTTTGTTTTCCAACCATTATTAGAATGTTAGCAATTTCTAAATATTATCAGATATGAAATATTTATTATTTATCACTTTTATGAATTAGTAACTAATATTTTAATAGTAATTCTTTGCTTACTGTGATTTTAAATGTTCTGTGTATCATTATGCTTATACACGTGTGTGTCTATTATTAAACTTAGATATAATCATATATTAATTGCAATTACAAATGATATATAATCAATCGGTTTCAGAGGAAGTGAATGGTTAATTGTTTGAAAGAATTATAGATGTATTTAAGTGAGATTTATTGTTCTTTATTATGTTTGAATGGAAAAGTATTTTGTGGCTAGATGCAATGTTTTATAGCATTTGTGGGATAGAGTAAGCTCTCCCCTTTTGTGATTTGAATATTTAAACATGGGTACATTGCCTAGTATAGTATATGAGATCAAGTAATCTTTTCTTTTCTGTGTATTGAAATGTTTTGATAGGAGTAGATGGAATCCTCCAGTTGTGATATTATTTATGGGATTGAGTTATCCCTTATTTTCTGTGTATTGAAATGTTTTTGGTAGGAGTAGATGGAATTCTCCAGTTTTGATTATATTTATTATGAATTAAAGTATCTGAAGTTGAGTATATTATCTCCCTGATTATTTGATGAAGAGATGTATTCCCACCAGTTTATTTAGTCTCAGAATTAGACTTGGAAGTTATCGTGTTGATATTTATCTGATTTGAACTGTTAAATCTTTTATACCCATGTAGTTATGAATGTTTTCCAGCTTATACTATAGCCAAGTGCCATGTAATTTATTGATAAAAAAAGTATAAAGGCAAAATAGATTTTCTTACAAACAGCTGTAATAAAGTTGGTAACTAAAGCTTCACTGACCATTGCCTTCATCTGTATTATGATCATATTGTAACTTCATAAGCAAACTTATTAGATGGATTAGAATTAATTATTTATTTATTCTTTGACACACAGCATAACACAGACTCATTCATAAAATGTTAATTTGAAAGATATAGAAAAATCCATCAGTAAAGTACAACTTTAATTATTATTTTAAAACATTTTATAGTGATCATTTAGGTTTCATATCATTATTTTTTATCATTCAATCATCATTTGATTAAGTAAGCAGACAAAGATAAAACATACTTAATGAATAGAATTGTTATTTTCATTTTGGCAAAATAAAAGAAAATAGTTATGTAATAAAATACTTTATTACAGTCTTGCAAGGGCAAAATATATTAATTAGTGACATTCTTTATTTTATTTTGCAAGACATGGTTTTATAAGAATATATTGATTAATGTAATTCTTTATGTTATTTTGCAAGATATAATTTGATGAGAATGTGTTAAAGTAATGGAGCTATTATTCATTTTGCAAAACCTAGTTGATGTTATTCTTAGGTTTCCAACCCCTTTATTTTAGTTATATTTACTGTGCATTTGAAGTAAAAATGCAAAATATTAATTTTAATTTATAGCATAATTAGAATATTTAATCCATGTTTTTTGTCTTAGATTTAGTGTTTGATGGATAAATAAGTTTTATAAAACCAAATGTTGAACAAAAGATAAATTTTGTAGTGGATTAATAGGAGCACAAGGTTATATTTCTTCAGCTTGATAGGTATCAGAAGAAGCTGATAACTAAGAAACCATTTCCTTTATAATAAAATATATGGTTTTATTTTGAGTTTATTATTTGATATTACAAATATGAGATGTTCACAAATCTATCCAGATGTTTGGATAGATAAAATGTGCAATTTTGAAATTCAAAAGCATATTATGTTATTATTATTATGAAAATTGTGAAATAGATTGTTTGTTTAGCTATTTTTCTTGCTTTATTAATAAATATTTTATTACTCAAAATTTGTATTTAGAATTCTTTTATAATATTCATCCGTTGTTTCATATTTCCACACATGCTCACACATTTATTTTATTTAATGTAATATAATTGTATTTTCATTTAATTATGATAATCATCCTGATATGATGATATTGATTTCCTTGATCCAAACACTGTATGAGATGCCAATTATCTACTGATTGTCTTAAAAGGTTTTATTATTTAGTAATTGTTTAGATGATGAATTGAAATCTAAATGTGCCCGATTTTTTTCATTATCTAACTGCCATTATTTAGTTAGGGTATTGCTTGTTTTATATTATTGTTTTCATAATATTAAATAATAGTTATTGAGATATAGAGATTTTGATTAGGCCATACCATCAGTTAATTTCCTGAGATCTTTAGTATTTAATTTAGATCAAATAATAAATTCAGTTATTTAGATTAGATTAGTGTTTAATTAAAAAATTAGTAATGGTATGTTTAGTTTGAGTTCAGATCCAGTTAGTTATACATTATAGTTTATAAAATATTACATTTTAGTTATTAGTTTAATTGTATTATATGGTAGAGGTTGTTCAATGCATGTGGATGATGGGAGGAGGCAAAATATAGATTATAATTAGTTAATTTTAGCTGGTAGAATTTTACTAATTAAATTTTTGTGTAGTATAGAATTTAATAGATGTTTATTCCTATTAATTATAATATTTTTCCCACATCTAATGTACATTGTACACCTCATACACCTCTGTACCCCTCAGCTAAGCTAGGTTAAGGTGAAACTTTAATTAAGAGCCTCATAAGTAATTTTAAAATAAAGTTAGTTTGATAATTTATTCTATGTTTGATAGAATTGGCACCCCCGGGTAATTGTTAGTGTGGGTGATCGGTGGTGAGGGGTTACAATTATCATTATTATTAAAGTAATATTAACATTACACATCATTACCTTATAAAGCAAAATTTTAAAAGAATTCAAGATGTTTGCATGTATATTTTTAAATAGTGTTTTAAAATATTTATAGCAGTTTTAATATATGATGGTTTTCTACATAATTCTAAACACATAATAAAATTAGCCCTTGGTAAGTGGGATATAAATACATAATACTTTCAACATATGGATAAATTCATTAAAATAATTCAATAAAGTGATATTTATATTATTGCATGCTTAATATTAAAACAGCACACATAAATGTTCAGTATAATATTTCAAATTATAGATGTGAGTGCATGAATGTTTATATTTCTTTGACATGTTTAGACTTAAAAGAGAATTATCTTAACATATGTAGGTAAATTTGTTTTTCATAATAAAATGCAATTTACAGTAAGGAGAACTACAAATGCACAAAATAAAATGATTTTTTTAAATATCTAAAATGTAAATATTTATTTTAATAGTATAATGAATATATCAATTTTATTAAAGGACATAATATTTTATTTAAATATATATTTTAAAATATTATTTTAAACTTATGTATATTTATTAAGCTCATATGAAGTATGTAAATATTTTTAGTGAAAACCTTTCTCTAAAAGTAATAAAATATTATTTGTAATTTTAAAATGGTTTCACTGAACTGGGTGATATAATGTCTTCTAAACATTGTCTTGATGCATATTATATCTTAGCAACAATAGAATTTGTTCACATAGAATACTAAAAGAGTTAGACAATTTAAGCAAAGATGATGCTGAAATCGTGATATAACTTATAACCACACTTTCCCAAGAGCAATATTTCTCTTTTATTACTTTCTAACTGCAAAAATATAGCACTAAGACTGAATTTGAATTTAGCTATCTTGTCATTTGTGAACTTAGATGATGAAGGAGGAGTAAACCAAAAATGCATTTGCTTTTTGTAATAAATGTATGACTCCTTAAACTGGCCAAATAAGTAATCAAAACATCTGAAAATTGTCATGAATTAAACAAAATGTAAAAATATTATTGAAATTTAAAAAAATTAAACTATTTGGGAGTGATATTCTTCACTTACTTCTAATACCAGCTGATACTACATTTACTAGAGTTATTTTTTTTAGATAAACACCTGCACATGGTATGCTTATTATTAAAGCAGATTTTAAAAATAATGTATTTTCTTTGTGTAAATATTATTTTTAAGAAATGCTATGATTAATGAAAGTCACTTTTTATGAGATTATTAATTATATGATCCACATATTTAAACAACTAGTTATGTACAGTCAAAAATTTACCATTAATACGTTTAATTTAAAAGCAAACATATTATTAATATTATTTACTGTTCTATAAAAATTAAATTTTGCTGCATTCACTGGGATTTCATAAATAAAATGCCTAAATATGTTAATCCTTTTAAAACATTTGAAAGATTATGTCTAAATAAATAGTGAAACTTTTAAAAAGACTTTAAGTGAATCTACAATACCGGGAATATGTATGTATGCTTATTTATCATATATGTTTATTTATCACTATATATAGCTGGTTTGGTTAAATAAAAATTTTCACAAAAAGGAATGAAACTATATTATATAATTTAGCATAGACAACTGATATATGTATACATGTGCATTAAATATTTTTAGTGATATATTGTTAATTAATAGTAATTATAGTTATCTATAATAAAATATAATATTTTAATGTGTTTTATATGTTTTCTCGATCTGAAATCCAGTCTATGTTGTTATAATGAAATGGTATAAGGTATTTGAAGGATATATAAAAATGAATATATTTTTATATAGTTGAAAAATTTATAAAAATTGCCCTTAATTTTTTATTCTATATGTTTTTATATGTATAGAAATATATATATATATATATAAAATTAAGAGCGTGCTAATAACTCTAAACAAGCTTTTTTTTTATTTATGATAAATGCTACTACAAGAGAAGGCATTCAAATCATTTTTATCTTGGATTGTCCCCATCCCCAGACCGGTTTCGACCTATGGGTCTCTTCAGTGAGGAGTTGGGACATTAGATCTAAAAAACCAACTCAAGCAAAGCATTTATCTAAAAGATAATTGTTAGAAGAAGATCTGAAACCTTTAGACATCTACATGTCTTTAAAGTCAGCTCTCCAACTGAAAAAATCATATGGGCCTGAACTTAATTCAGATACTCCATATATTAGTAGGCTTAGCTCTTTAATTTAGATAAAGCCACAACAGCAAAATAATAATAGTAATAATAACAAGTCAGATGTCACATGACTTATATATAGCTTGCACTTACAAATATGAAAAATTAAGAGTGTGCTAATAACTCTAAACAAGCTTTTTTTTTTTTATGATAAATGCTTCTACAAGAGAAGGCATTCAAATCATTTTTATCTTGGATTGTCCCCATCCCCAGACCGGTTTCGACCTATGGGTCTCTTCACTGAGGAGTTGGGACATTAGATCTAAAAAACCAACTCAAGCAAAGCATTTATCTAAAAGATAATTGTTAGAAGAAGATCTGAAACTTTTAGACATCTACATGTCTTTAAAGTCAGCTCTCCAACTGAAAAAATCATATGGGCCTGAACTTAATTCAGATACTCCATATATTAGTAGGCTTAGCTCTTTAATTTAGCTAAAGCCACAACAGCAAAATAATAATAGTAATAATAACAAGTCAGATGTCACATGACTTATATATAGCTTGCACTTACAAATATGTAAAATTAAGAGCGTGCTAATAACTCTAAACAAGCTTTTTTTTTATTTATGATAAATGCTACTACAAGAGAAGGCATTCAAATCATTTATCTTGGATTGTCCCCATCCCCAGACTGGTTTCGACCTATGGGTCTCTTCAGTGAGGAGTTGGGACATTAGATCTAAAAAACCAACTCAAGCAAAGCATTTATCTAAAAGATAATTGTTAGAAGAAGATCTGAAAGTTTTAGACATCTACATGTCTTTAAAGTCAGCTCTCCAACTGAAAAAATCATATGGGCCTGAACTTAATTCAGATACTCCATATATTAGTAGGCTTAGCTCTTTAATTTAGCTAAAGCCACAACAGCAAAATAATAATAGTAATAATAACAAGTCAGATGTCACATGACTTATATATAGCTTGCACTTACAAATATGTAAAATTAAGAGCGTGCTAATAACTCTAAACAAGCTTTTTTTTTTATTTATGATAAATGCTACTACAAGAGAAGGCATTCAAATCATTTTCATCTTGGATTGTCCCCATCCCCAGACCGGTTTCGACCTATGGGTCTCTTCAGTGAGGAGTTGGGACATTAGATCTAAAAAACCAACTCAAGCAAAGCATTTATCTAAAAGATAATTGTTAGAAGAAGATCTGAAACTTTTAGACATCTACATGTCTTTAAAGTCAGCTCTCCAACTGAAAAAATCATATGGGCTTGAACTTTTCAGTTGGAGAGCTGACTTTAAAGACATGTAGATGTCTAAAAGTTTCAGATCTTCTTCTAACAATTATCTTTTAGATAAATGCTTTGCTTGAGTTGGTTTTTTAGATCTAATGTCCCAACTCCTCACTGAAGAGACCCATAGGTCGAAACCGGTCTGGGGATGGGGACAATCCAAGATAAAAATGATTTGAATGCCTTCTCTTGTAGTAGCATTTATCATAAATAAAAAAAAAGCTTGTTTAGAGTTATTAGCACGCTCTTAATTTTACATATTTGTAAGTGCAAGCTATATATAAGTCATGTGACATCTGACTTGTTATTATATATATATATATATATATCTATATATATATATATGTAGTTATTTAGGTTACATATATATATATATATATATATATATATATATATATTGTAACCTAATGACCAGCATTCTATGACTGATCGAAAGCCAACACATTGGGTAAGACAAAAACCAATATGTAACCCAACTACAACACCAAAGTCACAAGATAACTAATAGAATATGACCAAAGGGTTGCAGGAAAACAAAAGAAGTCTTACAGTCAAACCCACCATGTTGGTCACCAAAAAAAAACTATGTAACCTAGTAAATCCATAAGGCAAATCACAGGCAAGGAGATCAATGGTTACACACAGGCACTATATGATATATATTTATAAATGCTACTGCAGAATATGTGTCCTATTGTAGACATTATCTTCACTAAATATATTTTTTTAAAATATAAAGTTTATTTATAATTCAAAATATTTTATCTCAATTCTTAGGATATCTTTATGTCAAATATAGGTCATTTTACAAATTTAAAATATTTTTAATCTCAAGATTCAAATTCAAGATAAAGTGCACATGGAAGTAAATGTTAATGATAATACTTTAACTTGTAACAAAAATATGATGATCATTATTTAAATTAAATATGGAACATTTGTCATTTTGTTAGTTTATTTTGGAATCTTAGTATTTTGAGAAAATAGAAATGAAACTATATAGTAACAGAATACTCAAATATTTAAATAATATATAATTAATAACCTGAAAAAAACATGTGTAAATGTTTTACATTGATTTAAATATAACTATTTCACTTCTACTGACCATAACATATACAAATCTTATATTTTCTGATGTAAATTTGAAAAAGCATTATCAAAAAAATGTATAAGGTAGCAATGGCATCTTTTATGGTGCCCACTACACAAGTGCATTTGAAATGAAACAAATAATATAGCATTTATTTTTTTAAGAATGCATATAAAATAATTAAATTTTCAATAAGCAAAATTAATGTATAAACAATATGTAGCCATTGCAATATATACTTAAAATAGTTATTAATGTAAATATTATTAAGTTACATTTTCTCATAAATAGATGTGCTTATGTAATGATATTATAATGCCAATGAAATAAAAATGTATCTAATTAATAATAAAATATTTATTTACAATATAATATTCCATAAAATAAAATATCTATTTACAATAATAATGATTTTTTTTAATTTACAATTTACAGATATTATTAACCAATGCATTGATGTACGTTTTTTAAAAATCAGTTCCATGATTTTATTATATAAGTAACATTTACTACACAATAGTTCTCTTATATACACTTTATATAATCAAAATAGTATTAAAATATCAATGTAGAGATGCTTGACAAATATAAATACAATAACAACCAATATTATGCAATATAAAACACTCGTAATATGAATAATACCTATATTGGAATGAAGAAATAATAATGTTTGACACTAATCATATACACCAAAATATATTCTAATGTAAAATTCTGCATATACTTGACAAGAGAAATATAATCTAGCAACAATTTAATTGAACACTCAGTACTATATTCAGGCAGTGTTAATGAATGAATAGGCTCCAATATCCTTCATTCAGTGGACATGTACACATACTAGTGATATAATATGATTGAGCCATATTTTCTCTCATGGAATGGCTAAATCAAATAAAAGTAATACAACATCCTCTGGAAATTGTCTTCAAAATACTACTAATAAAAAAAGGCATGGAGCTAATAATAGTAATAATAGACATATAAAAATTGGTCATCTGACAAGCACATACAAAAATGAACATAATTCATTCACTCGGTTTAATGTTATATGTATACTGACAAACACATTATTGTATATTGGTGATAACACATGTATAAATTATTTAATATTCATATACACATTGTAACGAGCACAGATGTTCGTTACATTGTTTTTTTATTTATTTATTAAACATGAAAGTAAATTAAAAAGTTCGCATTTAAAAATTTTCTTTAAGAATTAAAAATTGAAATTAAATATCATCTTAAACTCTTATATATTAAATCGCACAGATAAAAAAAAATTATTAAAATAAAACTGTATTAAAAATAGAAAAGGTATTTTAAAAACAAAAACTTAAAAAGATTTGGAGATAAAATTATATCTTTAAATTTATCTTTAAATATATCTTTGATTTGGAAAACAGGTTAATTAATCAGAAATGGAAATGATAAATTTAATTAGTCAAATGTAAACCAGCCTTGGGCATTTAAATGTAAAAACATCGGTCAGATAGGAAAACAATAGAAACAAATAGCCAATGAAAGAAATCCATCGGGAAATCGGACCTCAGCGAAAGGATCATCACATCGATGACATAATGCCAAGTCAATTTTTCGAATACGTATAAAAGGAAAATTTGGAAATTATTAATCAGTGAGTTATTATGATTATTACAATGTGACAGATAGATGTTAGTGCGGAGGTGTGGGAGAAGAGATTGAAGGATGCACGTTCAATCCCTTTAGTTTTGCTAGTAAAGAATGAGAAATGAACTATCATTTTTCTACATTGAGGACCAGTTAAAGCAAAAACCTCCGAATGAATAAATAAAACAACGGCTAAATGGATACCAATCTTAGGATGGCAAGGGAATTCACATTCATGGCAAGCAACGGATAAAGAGGAACTGTTTTAAACCGTAAGAACTTTATAAATAATGAACATTAAATTAAACTTTCCAGAGTTAAATGATTGCAATATTATCCTATCTGACCAAACTAAATTCTTTATTAATAGTGTTATTTGATGTATTTTTTTTTCTTATTTATGTAAAATCATTTCCATTTATTTATTTTTTGTTCTTTAAGTTTTTATCATGATTTTTTTTTGTTTTTCGTTAAATTAATTATATAAATGTTAAACTTAAGTCGGGCGTGAATGGCTGTATAGATTTGTAAAGTTATATTAGGGGAGGGTAATCTTAGGTTATTTGTGTCGTTGTTAAATTGGGTCAATGGATTGGATATATTGATGTAGTTAGTAGATGTAATATTGATTCACTATGGCAGAATCGCTTCATACGCTGCACACTTCCATTTGCCTATGGAAGGAATTATAAGTCAGATACCGCAGTTCCTTTCTATGGAGTTTTTTTGTTTTATTGCTCTTCTTTGCAGATAGATGTAATATTCCTATCTCATGAGAAGCAAGTTCTTCTCTTAACTTTTTGTGCTGCCATATTTTATTACATTGAATACATCGATATATCAGATGAATTGATGCCGGTTTGACTACAAATTTTAACCTAAGGTTAAATAGGGATAGAATGTTTATTTTCAAAAGCAAATCTATGTAGTCTATTCATACTTAACCCTAAATAAAAATGCATTAAGTTTAAGTTGTTTATAGACGCTTGCATGGATTGGTTATCGGTTAAGTATGTTTTGGGTTTTCATATTTGATCAAAATATATAGACATTCGATAACTCATGATACCTTACGGTGAGTATCTAAAATGTATTTATTCGGATGTCTTTTAAGTTATTGGTGACAATGCAAGTATCTTATGGTGAATACTATTGGGTTACGTATAAATTTCCCTCCGCAATTGTCCGTAATCAATAATTTTGTATTTTGATTGTTTATGTTTCTTTTGAAATGTTTTGACCATGAAATCTACGTAACCGATCTATATTCAACATTTTAAACAAGCTTTCATAAATTTATATGTGCGAACTTAATTAAAATGTAAAATTATAATATAATAGTAATTAAATGTAAATTAAAGTTAAAAATAATGTTAAATGTTAAAATGTAAACTAATACTAAAATAATTTTAAATCTTATATATATGTGCATAAATAAATGTTTGTATGCTAATTACTGGCAATGGCTTATTTTATTTATTTTTTAATGTTGAAATCTAATTAGATAAGATATTATATTATTAAATCTCTGCTATTCCCCTGAGCTAGTGACATGGGCTAACGACCGGAATCAAAATGAAAAAAAAAAATTTTTTTTTGACTTACGTATCTGCCTACTTTATAAATTTTTCTAGGATCAAATGCCTAGATGGCGCCCTGTAGTGCAGTTTACGTTAAGTCTCCTTCTCCGGATCATTACAACTGGCGCCCAATGTGGGGCCGATCTTTGATAAACCACATATACCCTGAGCAAATTTTATCAAAATGAAATATTTTTGTCTGTTTACATATAGTCGTATACTTTAAATCTTATAAAAGCACTGCCAGAAAGAAATTGCGCACATATATTAAAAACTAGAAAGTATAAATAATTTTAAACTGTAGTTCGTTAAAAAGAAAGTCAAAAGGTTGCGATTGATATTTTGTTGTTAATATAAATTATGCTTTAATGTGTATAGGAGTGCACAGCCACGCAAGTTTATGATCGAAATGTGGTGCCTTACAATGAGTACCTTTGGGAATTACTTCAGTGTAACCCTATGTATGCATTTCAATCAGTCATAAATAAGTTGGTGGTATTTATAATTGTGCTGCAAATATACATGTATAAATCCATTGTCTTTCAAAATATATTTACTTCAATGCAACCTTCTTAAATAAGTAATTTATAAAATTTGCTTGCCATGCCGTGTGTAAAAATAAAATGTATAAAAAATAATAATAATAGAACTCTTGTGGGGAGGAAGCGTAGACGTAAATGGTCCTTAGGAAAGCGATAGTAAACATGTTTTTTATATATAGTCTTTCTACTAACCGAATGTTTGTAAATTTTGTTTGTCGTGTACCGTAATTACTAACCCTAAGTAAAATTTTTTTTTTGATCATTTTTTTTTAAGCAATACGTAAGTCAAAAAAAAAAAAATTTTTTTTTTTATTTTGATTCCGGTCGTTAGCCCATGTCACTAGCTCAGTGGAATAGCAGAGATTTAATAATATAATATCTTATCTAATTAGATTTCAACATTAAAAAATAAATAAAATAAGCCACTTCCAGTAATTAGCATACATACATTTATTTATGCACATATATATATAAGATTTAAAATTATTTTAGTATTAGTTTACATTTTAACATTTAACATTATTTTTAACTTTAATTTACATTTAATTACTATTATATTATAATTTTACATTTTAATTAAGTTCGCACATATAAATTTATGATAGCTTGTTTATAATGTTGAATATAGATCGGTTACATAGATTTCACGGTCAAAAACATTTCAAAAGAAACATAAACGATCAAAATAGAAAATTATTGATTACGGACAATTGCGGAGGGAAATTTATACGTAACCCAATAGTATTCACCATAAGATACTTGCATTGTCACCAATAACTTAAAAGACATCCGAATAAATACATTTTAGATACTCACCGTAAGGTATCATGAGTTATCGAATGTCTATATATTTTGATGAAATATGAAAACCCAAAACATACTTAACCGATAACCAATCCATGCAAGCGTCTATAAACAACTTAAATTTAATGCATTTTTATTTAGGGTCAAGTATGAATAGACTACATAGATTTGCTTTTGAAAATAAACATTCTATCCCTATTTAACCTTAGGTTAAAATTCGTAGTCAAACCGGCATCAATTCATCTGATATATCGATGTATTTAATGTAATAAAATATGGCAGCACAAAAAGTTAAGAGAAGAACTTGCTTCTCATGAGATAGGAATATTACATCTATCTGCAAAGAAGAGCAATAAAACAAAAAACTCCATAGAAAGGAACTGCGGTATCTGACTTATAATTCCTTCCATAGGCAAGCGGAAGTGTGCGGCGTATGAAGCGATTCTGCCCATAGCGAATCAATATTACATCTACTAACTACATCAATATATCCAATCCATTGACCCAATTTAACAACGACACAAATAACCTAAGATTACCCTCCCCTAATATAACTTTACAAATCTATACAGCCATTCACGCCCGATTTAAGTTTAACATTTATATAATTAATTTAACGAAAAACAAAAAAAAATCATGATAAAAACTTAAAGAACAAAAAATAAATAAATGGAAATGATTTTACATAAATAAGAAAAAAAAATACATCAAATAACACTATTAATAAAGAATTTAGTTTGGTCAGATAGGATAATATTGCAATAATTTAACTCTGGAAAGTTTAATTTAATGTTCATTATTTATAAAGTTCTTACAGTTTAAAACAGTTCCTCTTTATCCGTTGCTTGCCATGAACGTGAATTCCCTCGCTGTCCTAAGATTGGTATCCATTTAGCCGTTGTTTTATTTATTCATTCGGAGGTTTTTGCTTTAACTGGTCCTCAATGTAGAAAAACGATAGTTCATTTCTCTTTCTTTACTAGCAAAACTAAAGGGATTGAACGTGCGTCCTTCAATCTCTTCTCCCGCACCGCCGCACTATCATCTATCTGTCACATCGTAATAATCATAATAACTCACTGATTAATAATTTCCAAATTTTCCTTTTATACGTATTCGAAGGATTGACTTGGCATTATGTCATCGATGTGATGATCCTTTCGCTGAGGTCCGATTTCCCGATGGATTTCTTTCATTGGCTATTTGTTTCTATTGTTTTCCTATCTGACCAATGTTTTTTACATTTAAATGCCCAAGGCTGGTTTACATTTGACTAATTAAATTTATCATTTCCATTTCTGATTAATTAACCTGTTTTCCAAATCAAAGATATATTTAAAGATAAATTTAAAGATATAATTTTATCTCCAAATTTTTTTAAGTTTTTGTTTTTAAAATACCTTTTCTATTTTTAATACAGTTTTATTTTAATAACTTTTTTTATCTGTGTGATTTAATATATAAGAGTTTAAGATGATATTTAATTTCAATTTTTAATTCTTAAAGAAACTTTTTAAATGCGAACTTTTTAATTTACTTTCATGTTTAATAAATAAATAAAAAAACAATGTAACGAATGTCTGTGCTCGTTACAACATACTAATCTTTATCACACTTCTCTTCAAAATATTGTTCAGAAATATACAAAAGGCTATTACACTGCTTGATACAATAATTTATCCTTTTAAATACTCATTTAGAAAAAACTACAGAATAAAAATAATCGTAGTACTAAAGATTATATATATAAAATTAATTTCATTTCTGTTATATAAGGAACACTAGCTCCTTTCAGTATTTTGTTATCTTCTTAAAGTAGTATATGAATTCATACACAGTCCTTTATTAAGTACAACAGACGCATATATACATATAAATATTTTGGCCCAAAAAATTGCAATAATTTCACACATGTAAAAGAGCAGGAGCTGATGGCAAATGATTTCAATGGTGGATAATTTATTACAAAATGCATTTATTTTTCTTTAACAGCAACAAAATCAGAGGTATAACAAACAGGAGAAAAATATCGATTACAAATTTCTTTTTATATAATTATTATTATCAGTTATTTTTGAAATAGATTAATTAGAAAAATGTAAGCTTAGTTATTTCTTGATTTTTTATTGATGTATTTTTTTAATTATCAGGTAACATATTTCGGTAACAGACAATTCAAAAAAACTATTCAAATCATTAGACAAATAAATAAACTTGAAATTAATTGCTAGGTTACTTGTTTTAACACAAAACACTTTGAAAACAGTCTTTACTGTATTATAAATTAAGTTAGTTTTCATATATTTCACTTTATAATAACTTTATAAAACAATTTTAAATATTTTAATGCATTTTTTTAGGTTTAATAATCATTTTGAAATTTATAGTTATATATCTGAACATAATTAATGTTAATGACTAATTAAAAATTAGTTAAAACATGTCAGAGATAATTTCATAGCAATGTTGGGAATGAAACTCACGTTATAATAATGAAGCAATATACTTTTCCTTACACCATTTATCCTTTGGCGTCTATGAAAAGTATTAAAAAAAATTAACATATATTACAATTATTGTATGATAAATCAATTAAATCCATGTTTTTATGAGAAAACCCTGCATATGTAACTTGCTGGTTATTTATTCTTTCATGGTGAAGATAAACAATAAAACTTTTAATTTTAACATTGCTTACAATAAATAGTAAAATATAAAACAAACAATTTACTTCAAACTGAACTATAATTAAAATTGAAATGAAATGAAGGATGAAGGAGTAGAAGTGTGGAAGACTTGGGAGTGTTTCAAAATTTTAATTATATCTATTTTGATACTAGTGTGTGTATTTTTCTTCTTTCTTCTCGCATGTGCAGATTAAGACTGCATTTCATGTTCATTTAACGAATAAAATTACAGATATTTAAAATAATTCTTGCATTATTAATGATTAATTGATCTGACCTTCAATTTTCTTCTTTAAAACCATACAATATAAACACGTGATGTGTAGACAATAAGTGAACTTGTTATTTAACATTTTTATTAACTTTAAATAAGTATTAACTTTATTATTTAATAAAATTATTAATGGTTTTTTAAATAAACATTTTTTTACAAATATTCCTTTTTCTGTTTCTCTTATACTATTTAAAAACTTATTACTTTTTTAATTTAAAACTAATTGAATGTACCCAATTTTTAAAAGACACCTTTAATAAATCTTATTAACTTTCAACATGTCACATGCATGCTCAAACTCACACACATACATGCACATCAATATAACCATTTTATAATACAATAATATATATATATATATATATATATATATATATATATATTAGTCTATATATATATATATATATATATATATATATATATATATATATATATATAGACTAAAATTTAAAATCAATGAAAAAATTAAATCTTCTTTCAGTCAGTTATACTTACTATTTTATAATTCTCATTTTAAATACATTCATTTAGATTAATTTTTAATAAGTCATAACTATTACTTTAATATCATTAATTTTAAAATAAACAACTAAAATTCAAACAAAGTTAACTAATTATTTCAGACAGCATAATATACTTTATTTATTAATTATTCTCTTTTTAATTACAAAATTTTCTCAAACCAGAAGTCAATAAATTTTATTTGCATTTTTTTCTCTGCTGAGATATCTTGTGATGTTTTTTTTACAGCATTAAAATTCACATACATTTTTTATAATATTTTGATTTTAAAAAAAATCAAAAGATATCAGGTTAATGAATACACAGATCTTCAATGTTTTTTTTAAAAAACTCCATGATGATGAGTATCAATATATATTAGGCAATCTCAAACTTTACACAATTACTTTGACAAAATATTATGATTGTGTAAAACATGATTTTTTTTAAATGTTTATGATTATTTATGTATTGTAATTGTATAATAATTATTAGATATCAAAATATATATTATTACATATTTATTTTTACAGCAATATTTTATTTTAAATAGAAAAAAATATATTCTTCTTTTGTAAAATTATTATAGAGATTAAGATTGCAGGAAATGCATCTATCTAGATATGCCAACACAATAAGTTTGCTGTAATATTTAGTGATATTGTTAAAATTATGAAAAAAAAGTAATCTTTTAAAGTATAAATTGATAAATTTATTATAGATTAAAAATAATCCATTCAATTTTTTTTAAAACAAACATCAAACAAATAAGATTTTGTTCATTTTGCAAATTGAATCTGCTCCACCAGAAATTTGATAACATGTCAACACTTTGTTTTGATTAAAATCTAACTTTTTAAATAATTCTGAAAATCAAATGTTATTTTTTTAAAATATATTTAATTTCTAAACAAACATATCTAGCAAATAATATCAAATTTATTATATTCTGATAAATAATAATGGGTTAAAATTAAAATAAAAGTTGAAAGTTTAAATCTAGTGAGAACAAAGAAATCTGTCAGATTATTAGTATAATGCAAAAAGATTAAACTATTTAAAATATATTAAGCTCTAGATTAACTCTTTTTAGTCAAATACAATTTTTATTTTCAAGTACATATTAACCTAAACTGCTAAATAATTGGGATAACTAAATTACATTAACTTATATTATTAAAACATATAAGATTTAAGATTTTTCATATGATAAGACAGTTAAAACAACTTACTTAATTATAATCTTATATAATTATAGAATGAATTTAGTTTTTTTTAATTTAACATATATCTAACATAAAGGGTTAAATATATGGTTACATTTTACTCTCTTCTCCCAGTAATGTTTTTAAAATAATCTATTTTAGCAAGCATACATTTTTTTTTTTTTAAATTTTAACTAGTAATCCCATTCTTCTTAGTATTTGTTTCATCTTTTCTACATATATGTATACTGATCTCTGTAAAAAAAATAACAATATTTAATGTTTAAAAGTGCAAAAAAAAATTTAATCATGTCCACTGAAGAAATAAGGTTTAGTTGCATGCATTAAATAATCTCAATTCTTCTTCTTGATTTGATGTCCACTGACGGAATGAGCTTTAAGCTACATGTAATAAAAATTTCAATTCTTTTTGATTTTTTTTTTATTGTCCTCTGTTACATAGCTTATTGATTACCAGGGGATGCCTAACAGATGCCATCTTAATTTTGCCTTTTATCTAACACATTGAGGTAATGTTTCATTAATATTAAATTTATTTAACAAAACTTTGTCTGTAAAACTTATTTCCATTTTGCAATTGATTCCTTTATATAGAAATATTTTAGCTGTGTTTCATTTTGCATTTTCTTTTAGCACATTGAGATAGAATTTTAGTAACAGGAGATTGATTAAACAAAAAATACTCCGTGAACATTGCCTTAATATAACAATTTATTCTTGTACATGGAAACATCTTGCTAAAGATAAACTTCATAAATATTGGATGATTTATAACATCTAATTTTATTTACCATTTTAATTTATCACATTAGGATAGTGTTTTACCAAAACTATGTTGATAAAATAAAGTTTTCTTAATAAAACTTGTTTTCATTTTTCAATTTATTTTTGTATTTATTGATATTTTCTTAAAAACTTTTAACTGATCAAAATTTTTTTTTTTTTTACAAATGACTTTAATTTTGTAATTAAATTTTTCACTTGGCAATAAGTTTATTTCAATTAGAGGGTTTACTACCTCGTTTTATGAACTACAATTTTTTAATTGTCTGTTAAAATTCTTTTATCTCATCTAACTTCTTAAATTACTTAACAATCTACATTTGATATTTTACTTTCTAAAAAGACTTAATTTAATTGACTACTTTTTATTTATGATCTCATTGTTTTTATATTTTCTTGGTGCTTTTCAATATTAACTTAAAATGTTATTACATCTTTCTCCTACATTTCCATTTCTCCAGCTATACAATCTACAGTTTTATCAAATTTTTCTAGTGATTTAATATATTTATTTATTTCATTTTTAGAGATTCAATTTTATTTTTAATATCACTGTCCTTTTCTATTCGTTATTTTATACATTCTACATGGAAATTTAGTAAATCTGAAAGTTTGCATTCTGGTACATTTTCCAATTTCACTAAACTCCCTTGTGAACCTTTTAATAATATGTAATTGAAAGTTTAATGTTTTAAAATTAATCAAAAATAACATTATACATTTTACAAATGAATACAATTGTTTCTTATTTGTTTGCCAGTATGTGAGTTAAAACTTAAAATATAGGAAAGAAATAGTTTATTAACACAATCTTTATCATGAAGTTATAATCATAAAGCTGATAACATTATAAAGAAAATGGTCATAAATTATTGATAAAGTTTGTAAAGTAAACATGTTTAGAGTAAAAGAACAGTGTATCTTGTTTGGCAATTATGATACTTTGTAAATAAACAATTGTTTTGTCATTTGATTAAATAGTGTGCTAACTTTTTTATAAGTAATATATTTAGAGTGCATATCAATTCTATTTTTATTTCATCAGTTGTAGCTTATGTTCTATGATGATTCAATTCAGTATTCCAAATAGTCATTGTGTAATGGTCATCATCATCACATATTAAAGAAAATATTTTTAAACTTTTATTAAAATATATAAAGAATATGCACTGGTCTATATTCGAATATTTAATATTAGGCAATGCCCAAATTAATTAAAATAAATTGAAATTAAATTAAGCATATTTAAGCAAACCATTACAATCAATAGAAGCCATTTGGTAATGTTTGTTTATTTTGGTAAAATTATCTATATATGATACTATATTACTGTAATAACTAAATTTGTAAATGAAGTATTACATATTTACATTATATTCAAAATCAGCTTTAACATTTACCTTTTTTTTATTTCTTATTACTTTAATTTTATTAAAATACATTATTTTGCTAAAATGTAAAGTATTTGAATTCTTTCATTCATTTTTAAGCATAATTATGAATAGTATACTATATTAAACATTATTATTTGGGTTTTGAAGTAATTAAATGACAGTTTTAAATTTATACCAGGCATAGCTAATTGCAGTGTGTGAAACAACTAACAATATGTGAGATAGTGGATAAATCATTGTGATAGATGGATTGCATTATAGTGATATGCATTTAAAGTAATAGTTGGTATTGCAATAAATCGAAATCATCATCATCACAATTTTTTTTTAGACTATTGTGGAGTGAAATCTATAAGATAAAGTTGAGTGTAATTAAATTAAACTTTTGTAAGTAATCATGATTTTTGATGTAAATACCCTATGGTACCCCATTTTACCTACTGACCCAGGTGAGAATTCAATGTCTTTAGAAAAAAATAACTTTATTTAAATATTCCAAACACATTTAACTATTTCTAATGTTATGCAGGGTTTTTAGTATATACAAAATGTTTCGAGATATATTCTTCTTTCTTTTTCAGATATCTCTAGTCTGACAAGCAACAGTACTAGGATGGGAATATACTAATCATTGTGATATAACTAAAAATTGAATGTATTTGGAATATTTAAAAAAAGTTAAATTATTCTTAAGACATTTAATACTTATATTAAATGATAAACATAGCCCAATATACAAATACAAATGAAATATAGTTTACTCATTTTTATACTTATCTATACATATGCAAATAGACCTATAAAATTTAGTATTAAGGTTTCATTAAATTGGAATACTATGAAATAATAAATATGAGCACTGTAAATGGAAAAAGAAATTGTATCAGGATCCAAAGTATGTAATAATAAGTATTTCAACAATAATCTTAGTAATTGAAATTAAATATGACATCCATATATACTTTCAACATAAATATTTATTCTGGTGTCAAAAGTCATGATAATTCATTTAGTAAAAAATGTGTGGTCATGGACTGGAGCAAATGTTTTTTTTTTTTTAATATAGAAATAAAATTCTTATAATGACAACCAGATGAGTATATGTTGCATTGTCAATATTCCTATGATTAAAAAAAATGCAAAATCTCTTATGGCTTAGATTTTATTGATTTGCACTACTCCATTCTTATAGGTGTCTTATTTGAAATGACAGTTATATCAGATTGTAGAGCTTTCTCCATGTGCCATCATTTCAACATATATGCATGCTTATAATTTTTCTTAATAATTTTAATTCATTTAAAATTTTAAATTAAATAATTGCACCCATGTTCATTATTAATAAAATTTATTTTTTACATTCAAAAAATGCCATTAGTTACTGAACATTTATTGAAAGTAAAAAAAAAAAATCTCTCTTGCAAAATGTAAACTATTGTCTCAATCTAGCTCAGAGTATAAAAGTAACAAAAGCTGATAAACAAGAAAATTGTCTTTGCTAATAATGGTCTTTTTTATTTTAGAAAAAAAAATCTTACAATGTCTAATACATTTAATAACAGGAATGCATTCAAAATTTTCAACGGAACATCAGAAATTCTAAATTCTGAATTCTGTTAAGTACTATTAAACATTTCCAAAAAAAGGATTTGCAACTTAAAGTTAATTTTATCCATTAACTCTTGCAAATATATATAAATAAAATGTCTGTTAATTAAAAACAAAATTGTAATTATAATTGAAATAATAAATTTAACGGTATACAAACTATTACAAACAATACTTAAATCCACAGAAGTACTTTCCGTTAATTTGTTATACCTGCTTCAACTGCCATTTTCAAAATCAAACATAAATTTATGTTTACATTTTTTTCATGATCAAAGAAAATTGAAGGACATATTAAATCACCATTATTTTTACTTTTTACAAGCTTATATAATAATTCATGCTCCTCCAATCTCTTCTCAATACTGCACCTAGATTCACCTATATATGATAGCATACAATCACAAAAAATTGATATATGACATTACTTTTCTGCTTGACAGGTATGACATCCTTAGAATTATTGACTAATTTATTAATATTGTTTGGAACGTAGACTGAAACATAAACACATTCTTATATAAATCCTAAAAAAAATTTCACTTGTGGATTTTAAATAAATGGAATAGATATACATTGTTTACTATTAATCTTCATTTCCTTTAAATTATTATAACTTTTTTTTTAAAGTGACATAAAGTAATGTTTATTTGTTCCATTTTATAACCAACATCAAGCAATTCCTTGGCCAATATTTCAATATTTTTCAGTTTATCACTTTGGTAGTGACATAATTTTTCATTCAAAAACAAAAAAGATCTGAAACTTGCCATCTTATGCATCATTGGTACTTTTGATTTACAATTTATATATCTTCTTTTTTTGCAGTGGCTTAATTATTAGTTTATAATTTAATACACTGTTATCTCTTGTAATCATTAAATCTAAATGTTTAATATTATTGCCCTGTTCCTTTTTAATAGTCCATTTCAAGCCATTCAACTTATTTAATTCCTCTACAAGCAAATTTATACTATTAGTATTCCCACAATCAAAAACATGATCCACATATCTTTTGTAAATTTTAATATCTTCAAAAGTACACATATTTAAAATACTACTCTCATATGTAAATAAATCAAAATTGCAAACTTGTGCAACTACAGGCAGACCCATAGGCCAGCCTTTAGACATTTTATAATATTGATCTTCAAAAGATGCAACAATGTTATCATTAAATTTTTTTAAAGAATCAACAATAAATTGTATCATATATTTACAAATACTTTTACTTTTTAATGTATGTTCAAATATTTTTTACGGAATTCATTCTATCAATAGATCCATACATTTCTGTAACATTCAATGAAGCAATAATATCATTTTCATCAATCATCAAATTTTTAATAATATTTACAAAATCAAACAATGAAGCAATAGTATTTTCCCCAAATCCTAAAAGGTATTGTAAAAGTTTATCAGTATATTTAGAAGTCTGATACATGAATGAACCACCAAAATCTATCATAACTCACAAAGGATTACCTTCTTTATGTAATTTTATATTTGCAAAAATATGAGGACATATAGCACAAGAAGGATATATCATGTAGTATACATTATTATTTAAAACTTTGTTTTTAGCACTTTTTAATATATTGTTACTAAATTTTATTCTTTGACCATTCATATTATAATCTTCAATCAAAAAGAAATCAAGTTTGTCCATTTGCATTTTAACTTTATCAATATATTGACATTTTGTCAAGAAGCACATATGCAAACCTTTGTCTTCTTTCAAACAAATCATAGTATCATTCTTCAATCTCCATTTAAATCAAATATAATAATGGTTGATACTGGGGAAAGAGAAGATGTAGAAATTTTATTGGGAGATATTAAGTTAAGGGTGGTGAATAGATATAGTTATTTGGGAATTATTTTAAGTAATCAGAAAAAATTATTTGGATGAATGGGAGAAAAAATTGATAAATGAAGCAAAGAAAAGAAAGGGATTGATAAAGAAATTAGCAGTGTTTTCATATAATAAATATGATGTAGTTAGAATTATATGAAAAGGAGTTGCAGTAGCAGGGTTCACATATGGTAATGATGCATTATATGTTAGTAAAGAGGTATTAAATTACTTAGAAAAAGTTTGTATGAGAGATGCAAAAAGTAAAACGAAAATGTTTTGTAGATTGCAGTTTATGGATAATAAAAGAATAGTTAAAATAGTATTTAATTGGGTTATGAGTAAACAGCAGGTAACAAGATGGTTGAGAAAGGTAATGTGGTATGCAAAAGATTTGGTTTAATAATATATATCAGTATATTTGTACAAAAGATGGGATGATTGTATTAAGAGAATTGTTGAGTGTTGTAGTAGTAAGAAATGGGATAAAAGAATAGATTTATTAATAAAGAATAGGTAGTTAGAGAGATGGAGAAATAGTATGGAGAGTAAAAAGAGTTTAAATATATATATAGAAATAAACAGAATATTAGGTGTGAGTTAATATATGATAATAATTTATTATTTAAGGCTCGAACAGAATATTTAGCTACAAGAGAATATACATGTAAATAAAAAAAAATGGGTGATTTATTTTGTAAATTATGTAAAGAAGGAATAGAAAAT
>JAQFVV010014565.1:0-32917 GCA_028023455.1 Epiperipatus broadwayi
CGATTCAATGGTGTCATTACAAAAAAAAAAAGAAATTTATTAAGCTTTTAATTTTCATTAAATGTAGAGTTTAAATTTGCATTATTATTTAAAAAGAATGTGTGTATCAAAGTACACACGCGTTTATATGTAAAACGGATTTTTTAAAAATGTTTATCGATTTATTTTAAAATAGTTTTCATATACCACCTGTTTTTAAATCCATTTGATTTAAAAACAAGCTGGCTAACTAATTGCATTCCTGTGGCTTTTATTTTAATTATTGTAACCAATTTTTATAGCGGAGATTTGATTTTTATGTTGTTGTTTTCATTTCAATAAACTCTGGGTGGAATTTTTAGATAGATTGAGTGGGAGATTAATATTTGCCCTGCCTAAGGCGTAGAAATTGGACAACAAGTAAAGTGTTTCGTGGGAAATGGAGCAACGTATAAATAGCCCCGAAAATTTGGAGGGTCAGTTAATTCATTTTTGAGAGATAGACAAGTGGTTTTCTCACGTGAAAGTTATATCAGCGCGGACATTTAATTTCTTAAAGGACATCAGCTGTGATTAAATACTTTTGACTGCAACAAAATGAAAAATTCTATACTGGTTACCACCACCCGAATGGCTTGCTAATTCCACAAAAGATGGATCCCTGACTTCCAAGTTTGCTCCAGTAATGCCTTGAACACCTAAAAGAAGCCGGAACCTCTTTACATCTACCTTGCTGCCTAAAGAACCTGAAAATTAACTTAAGTAAAAGTGTACACTCTATGTGAACAGTGCTTTTACCGAAAGGTAACTATTTTCGTTTTTATTCTTCCCAGGGTAAATTAATTCTCATTAAATCTCCGCTCAATCTAATCATAAATATGTATTCTTAAATCAATATAGCCTCATATTTAATATTTGCTCTAATTTCCAATATTTTGTAGTGTGTCTTGGAATCTTACTTTTAAGATTCCAATTTGCCTTCAGTTTTGTTTATTGGAGAGTGACGAATTAGTTTTATATTTTATGCCTCGCTTTTGTAAATGCTTTAGCAGTCTTGTATATATATATATATATTTTATGCTTACCTGTAATTATTTAGTATTCAATAATTAATTTTATACTCTATGTTTGCCCTCTTGCTAAACCTCCAAAAACCTTTTGGCTGACGACTTTATTGTCTAATTTTCCGCAGGTGGAGATTTCGTTTCTAATATCTCTAATAGCGGAAATTAGAATTGTGTTTTTCTTTGTAATTTTATAAGTCGTCAGCAGGAAGATAAAATTTATCCTTTCTTAAATTACAGGTGAGCAATACTTTCGTTCTGCTAGAGTATTTAAACTTTTAATATTTTGTACTCATGTGCACTCTCCGATAGATTTCTTTTTGTATTTATTATGTGTGCTTTAAATTTGTCAGAGAGTGTACTCAGAACTTGTTTGTAAGTTTATTTTCTTTAAATTCTGGGCAGACGTAACTGTTTTTCTAATTATTTACTTGTCCCTTAGTGAGATCTTTAATTTTAATTTTAAAGTAATTTTCGCCAATCATTTGGCTGGGATTCACCAGTTTTAATTGTTTCTTCATTTCAGTCATGTTTGTCAGTTGTTCTTGAGGTGGATCAATCACCATTATTTTAAACGTAGTAATAGGTGCAGCTCATACCGATATAAGGACATTCGAGGTCTGACCAATTTTTAGATCTCGAACAGCTCATCAGCGCTGAATTCTTTGATCTATTTCAGGGGCATATGGTTTAAATATCTGAAGTGAAAACCAATGTTTAGGTGAATCCTCTGCTGAATGAAATTTGCTTCCTCCTTTTTAAATTTGTTTATTAGAAGATCAGTCAGTCTGTCATAGCTTTGTCTTTAGTATGTCTGGTACATGCCTGAGTTAACCCCCATCTATTGTGTCATAAACTTATATTTAATAATTTATTTTCTCATAATAAAATTTATGAAATGTGTTTAAACTTAATTTGGCTGACGTTTGTCTTTGTGCTTTTGTCTCAATTGTCTAAACAATTTAAGATCTCTTGTTTCTCCCTGAGTCTAGTTGGTGCAAACCATCATCATCATCTATTCTAATCACAGTAAACAAATTTTCCAGACACGTAGTGGTCTGGTGGCGCCCTCTGTTTCAGAATAGATTGAGTATCCAGTATATAGGATAGTAATTTTTAGTGCTACCAACGTGAGGCTTCGAGTTTTCAAACTCATGTGAGATTTTGTTTGGACAATTGAGAAAGATTTCAGGTGTAAGAGGCAAGATCTAGTAGGTGGAGGTTCGGTTTTGATAATTATTGCATGTATTTTGGAGCAGTTTGGTAGAATGGGGTTCGTCTTTCTTTTTAATGAAATAATTTATAAACTGTAAAAGCGTATTTTCGAAAAGTCTATTGGAGTAATTTTATTTCAAGAGTTTTAAATATAGTTCGTCTTTCTTTTATATGAAATAAATTAGAAACTGTAAAAAGAGTATTATCTGAAAAGTTTGTCATAGTAATTTTATTTGAAGAGTTAAATATAGTTCGTCTTTGTTTTGAAATAATTTATAGAAAACAGTAAATAGCGTTTTATTTGTTTTTAGATTTTAAGTTGTTTTTTTTTTTAAGAAGCTAGTATAGTGAATTTAGTCTTGCGTGAAAATGGGAGTAGTTAAAAAAGATGAGTCAGAGATGCATATCATGATGAAGAAATTGATGAAGATGATGTTAGAGATGAAGGAAGAACTTAGCGAAATCAAGCGAGACCAGCAAGAAATGATTAAAGATTTGAGAGAGATGAGGGGAGAAATAACGGAAAAAGTAGTAGAAACTCAGGAAGTAGAAAAGGTTGAGGTCATAGAAGATATAGAAATTAAGGTAGCACAGGATTGTAATAGGCCAGAAAAGGTGGAAATAAAGTTAGAAATAAGCACAGATGGATTACAAATAGAAAGTGTGATGGAAAATCTAGTAAATGTAGATAAAGAAATAGAAGAAATTTATAAGGTAAAAATAGAAAAGCAGGTAAAAGAGTCTCCGCGTGAAACTAAAAATAAATTGGTTTCAATAACAGTTTGTGTTGAATATGAATGTGAAAAGAAGAAAAGAGTTTAAAAAAAGATTAAGAAATATGATTTTAAAGCAGAAATAGAATGCATCTATAGAACAATCTTATTTAAAACGTTCAAAAAATGGGTAGAAGATAACATTTTTCCCTTTACTAAGGTTGATATGCTCAAAAATAAAGTAGGAAAGGTCGAAGAATTGGTAAGTTTCATTAAGAAAAAGATTTCGTTATATAAGCTAGAAAATAGAGCAGAACGAGAAAGAGACAAGAGAAAATTGTATAAGTTAAGAAAATATAAGAGTGGGAAAGGAACTTATTTTAGTAAGTTAGTAAAAGGAGTAAAAGAACCGCCGGACAAAAGTTAAGGGTTCAGCATTTAGCAATCGGACGGATTGTTTTTAATAAAAATAAAAAAAAAATTTTTGTTAATGAATTACGAGAATGGAGAAAGGTTTTGATTCAAATGAAATATTGTTTTGTTTTTCATGAGTGCGAGGCAAACGTTCGGCCGAATTTCTAAGAATATTTTTGAAGTGTTTACAGTTTAAAAAAAAAAAAAAAGGAAAAAAGTTATAGGAATTTTTTTTTTTTTTGATCACGTTTTGAGGCAGTTGAACCTGATTGAAATCCGATTCAATGGTGTCATTACAAAAAAAAAAGAAATTTATTAAGCTTTTAATTTTCATTAAATGTAGAGTTTAAATTTGCAGTATTATTTAAAAAGAATGCGTGTATCGAAGTACACACGTGTTTATATGTAAAACAGATTTTTTTTAAATGTTTATCGATTTATTTTAAAATAGTTTTCATATACCACCTGTTTTTAAATCCATTTGATTTAAAAACAAACTGGCTAGCTAATTGCATTCCTGTGGCTTTTATTTTAATTATTGTAACCAATTTTTATAGCGGAGATTTGATTTTTATGTTGTTGTTTTCATTTCAATAAACTCTGGGTGGAATTCTTAGATAGATTAAGTGGGAGATTAATATTTGCCCTGCCTAAGGCGTAGAAATTGGACAACAAGTAAAGTGTTTTGTGGGAAATGGAACAACGTATAAATAGCCCAAAAAATTTGGAGGGTCAGTTAATTCATTTTTGAGAGATAGACAAGTGGTTTTCTCACGTGAAAATTATATCAGCGCGGACATTTAATTTCTTAAAGGACATCAGCTGTGATTAAATACTTTTGACTGCAACAAAATGAAAAATTCTATACTGATTACCACCACCCGAATGGCTTGCTAATTCCACAAAAGATGGATCCCTGACTTCCAAGTTTGCTCCAGTAATGCCTTGAACACCTAAAAGAAGCTGGAACCTCTTTACATCTACCTTGCTGCCTAAAGAACCTGAAAATTAACTTAAGTAAAAGTGTACACTCTATGTGAACAGTGCTTTTACCGAAAGGTAACTATTTTCGTTTTTATTCTTCCCAGGGTAAATTAATTCTCATTAAATCTCCACTCAATCTAATCATAAATATGTATTCTTAAATCAATATAGCCTCATATTTAATATTTGCTCTAATTTCCAATATTTTGTAGTGTGTCTTGGAATCTTACTTTTAAGATTCCAATTTGCCTTCAGTTTTGTTTATTGGAGAGTGACGAATTAGTTTTATATTTTATGCCTCGCTTTTGTAAATGCTTTAGCAGTCTTGTATATATATATTTTATGCTTACCTGTAATTATTTAGTATTCAATAATTAATTTTATACTCTATGTTTGCCCTCTTGCTAAACCTCCAAAAATCTTTTGGCTGACGACTTTATTGTCTAATTTTCCGCAGGTGGAGATTTCGTTTCTAATATCTCTAAAAGCGGAAATTAGAATTGTGTTTTTCTTTGTAATTTTATAAGTCGTCAGCAGGAAGATAAAATTTATCCTTTCTTAAATTACAGGTGAGCAATACTTTCGTTCTGCTAGAGTATTTAAACTTTTAATATTTCGTACTCATGTGCACTCTCTGATAGATTTCTTTTTGTATTTATTATGTGTGCTTTAAATTTGTCAGAGCGTGTACTCAGAACTTGTTTGTAAGTTTATTTTCTTTAAATGCTGGGCAGACGTAACTGTTTTTCTAATTAGTTACTTGTCCCTTAGTGAGATCTTTAATTTTAATTTTAAAGTAGTTTTCGCCAATCGTTTGGCTGGGATTCACCAGTTTTAATTGTTTCTTCATTTCAGTCATGTTTGTCGGTTGTTCTTGAGGTGGATCAATCACCATTATTTTAAATGTAGTAATAGGTGCAGCTCATACCGATATAAGAACATTCGAGGTCTGACCAATTTTTAGATCTCGAACAGCTCATCGGCGCTGGATTCTTTGATCTATTTCAGGGGCATATGGTTTAAATATCTGAAAGTGAAAACCAATGTTTAGGTGAATCCTCTGCTGAATGAAATTTGCTTCCTCCCTTTTAAATTGGTTTATTAGAAGATCAGTCAGTCTGTCATAGCTTTGCCTTTAGTATGTCTGGTACACGCCTGAGTTAGCCCCCATCTATTGTGTCATAAACTTATATTTAATAATTTATTTTCTCATAATAAAATTTATGAAATATGTTTAAACTTAATTTGGCTGACGTTTGTCTTTGTGCTTTTGTCTCAATTGTCCAAACAATTTAAGATCTCTTGTTTCTCCCTGAGTCTAGTCAGCGCAAACCATCATCATCATCTATTCTGATCACAGTAAATAAATTTTCCAGACATGTAGTGGTCTGGTGGCGCCCTCTGTTTCAGAATAGATTGAGTATCCGGTATAATATATATATATATATTATAATGGGATGACCTATTTTATAGCCTTAATTGAGGCACCAAATATAATGGAATGGCATTTAATCATCCCAGTTGATATACCAAATATAATAGAATTGATTATATTTAATGCTTGGAAATCATTATCTTAATGCTTCATAGTTAGGTTCGCCAAATATAACAAAATGGATTATATTTAAAATCTAAGTTGTATATATGGGGATGATTAAATTCCCTAGAAAGAGGATATGCATTTCACTACAATCGGACTTTGGGTCTTCAGGTAGAATGCTAGAAATGAATCAATGAAATACTAAGTCCATGGTTATATCTATCTTTTTTATGCTAGCTCAATAATCTTTAAATAAGTTTAAATATAATTTAGACTAGTTCATCCATCTTTCATCCCTCTTTCAGTCACCATTATGCCACGATATTCAAACTCATGGAGAATTTGCAATTAGCTCTCTTCAGGGAAAATACAAAACAAGTTATTATTTATATGCCTTTATATAAGCATTTATTACAATTGATATTCATATGATATTTATAATACTAGCATATATATAATATAGTTCAATAATGTTTAGACAAAGAGATCAAGTTAATAAATCAATATTTAATAAATAATAAAAAATATAATATAATAGATAATAAAATATTAATAAATAAATACGGATGAATTTTATCATTTTAAAAATATTAATAAATAATATTTTTTATTTAATACCCTATGATAAAACTCAATACTATAATAAACTTTCAAAAATTTAAGAAAATAGTTTAAATTAACAGATATATAAAAACAATATCTGGGTTCAAAAATTAATAATTTATGTAGCTTATTAATTTATTTACCCTTCTTATTTATATGTTTCATAATTACCAATATATAAGTACTATTTGCAATTGTATAACTTATATATTATATGTATTTTTGATAAATAAAGTACATTAAACTTTTACAATATTACGTAGTAAATACAATATAATCCTGTTTAAGATATCTGTCAAATAATAACTATTCTTTATATCCCTCATCTAATTTGATGAATTATGTCAAGCTTTCAATTAATTATATTTAATAATAAATATAATTTTCCTATTAAGATATAATGATGCGATGCCAAATTTGAAATAAAGATAATAATAATAATAAACATATTAAAATAATATAAGCATTATTATAATATATATAAATAAATAATAAAGAAAACTTATTTATAATAGAGTTGAGAGTAGATATTGAAGTCTATAGTTCATCATCCTAATGGAGATCTTTTACGAAGTATATTATTAATCCATTGGTATAATGATGATTTTATTTATCCTTAAATGATAAACTGTTAATAATATCCAATGATTTGATTAATGTGAAATAAAATAAATATTCTTCGAATGTAGATGTTCTTAATCTTCATTTTTCTATTATCATTAGACATTCTATATATCCAATATTTCAAAATATTTTAAAATAGCATGCAAGGTTGGTTTTGAAATCTTTACGATACAAAGCTGTTTTACTCAAAACACATTGTTTTATCCTATATATATAATTATCTTAAATTTATATATATCCGAAGAATAACGGAAGTGTTAAAACAACGTAGTTTCCAAAAAACTTAAACAGACGTTCTTTTCTTTTATATTGCTATTCCTTTAAGACTTAAAAGAAAATTAAAATATTTTCCTTGCAGACTTTTAATCCACAGATTATTTTAATTTGGAAAAGTTAATATTTAAATTCCAATCGTTGAACAGTAGTATTGATAAAAGAAAAAGTTATTTAAAGAGAAATTATTTTCTTTTTTTCTCCTTAATAAGAAGAGAACGAATCAATCTGCTCGTGTGTTATTACAAGTTCCTGCTTAACTCAACTATCAATTGTTCCGTTGACATTAAGATTTAATAATAAAATAAAAAAATATATAAGTATTTATTCTTAACTTCAAATCTGGCATTTTACTCAAAAGCTTAAGGTATGTATTATTTAAAACTCAAATGTATATATAAATAATATATACATATATATATGTATACATAATAAAATAGTCAAATAAAAAAATTATATTTATAAATAATTTCCTAAGAGATAAAACATGTTAGACCAATAATAATAACTGTAAGTTACTATTATAATATATATATATAAAATTGAATAATACATGTATTAATTGTTCTGAATATTGTTATGTTATATAGTAATTTTTTTAAAGTCATATTGGATCTCTATAAAAAAAAGTTTTATTCTATTATACTAATGTTTTATTTTTGTTATTGTTGTTTTATTTCTATTAAGGAACACTAGATAGTGTTGTATATGTAATTTGTTAACATTATAATAGGTTAACATTTGAAAAGGGAACTGAACCATGTGCCAAAAAAGGCTTTTTATGTATGATTAATATATATTTATATTAACTGTTTTATATGTTGTAATTTATATGAAGTAATAACATATTAAAATTAATTATTTTCATTTTGGATAATATACAAAAATTGAATATAAAAATTAAATTAACTTAATTCATAAATCATGATTATAAATAGAAATTATGAAGAAACAAAAAAATGATATATTTTATTTTATTATAAAAAAATATTTTTATTACAAATTTTCTATTGTTTATCTACCTATATATTTTTTTTATTTTTACTTCTGATTTTCTAAATAATTATATTGGAAAAAACAAAATATGAATTATTATAAAAGATTGATATGATTTTGTTATAGCAGCACCCAAATTATATTAATGCTATCTCACTACTAAACCTGCATTAATTACAACAGGGATATGCTGAAAAATAACCACATGCATAGATCAAAATATTTTACAATGATATCTCTATTCATTAAATCTTAAATCAAAAAAGTTCTCTTCCACAGCTACCCAAACATTTTTGGTTGTTCCATTTTACCTATATTACCCAGATAATTTTAGAAAACAAATTAATCACCATTGATAAAGTCATGTGTAAAGGAGTTTTAAACTGCTGAAAACTAGATGTTATGTAATCTTTAAAGTCTGAAAGTTTTTCTTTTACTTTATACTGTTGACATAATTTTATGTAATTAGGATCTGAACACAGACTTTCAAGTTCCCTTCAGCTAGCTATTCCATCTTATATAACTGACACGTATGACCACTTACATATTTATTTTGTGCTGAAAGTACTCATTAGTTCAATATATACTTGTATTTAAATATTATAATTTTATGTAGTATATAATCTATAAACTAAACATAAAATAAAAACTGGAAAGTTTACAGATATTTTTTATTTTTATTCAAAAAAATGGATTCATTAACTTAACCAAAATGGATAAAAACATAGGTAGACTGAGAGACTTAAAAGTTAAATACTCATGGATTTAAGTTTAACTTATTACTTCTGGTTTTTGAAACTCATATGATATCCTAAGCAACTATATGTTTAATTATTATTAGTTGTAGTAATATATAAATTACCTTTATAGGGATTTTATTAATATTACTTCACTTAAATTAGACATTCTTTCAAGTTTGATAACAAAAAAATGACTATGCAAAATTATATATAAAAATCAGATGCATCCAGCCTTGTAAAGATCCATGTTTTTTTTAACTGATTGCTTTAACAAAATTTTTTTTAAGATTTAATGTAAATTAAACCAAAGATTTTAAATGTGAGAATTGTATACTGGTCTGAAAGACCATTGTTACAATGGAATACATTTTATAATAATTGGTTGCTTTAACAAATTTACTTTAAGCTTATTGTAAATTAACCAACACATTTTAATATATAAATAAATTTCTGAATTTTAATAAAGCTAAATTCAAATCTACATTTTTAAATATATGTTATATTTCACATTGTTAAAGCACAAATATATATTTACTGGAACACTCTCTACATAAAAAATTTTAATGTTTTTTTTTTTAATTTTTGATAGCATCATGTCTAATTATAATAATTTTTTCTTAACTTTATTAATAGTTACTATTTATTAATGTCAGAATACAAAAATTCTGGTTGCTTTTGTAATATTTTTTTATTAAATATAAAATTGTAATACTTTTTTTAATTGATTGCTTTAAAAAAAATTTTTTTAAGTTTTATATTTAAATGTTTTTTTTTATTCAACATTGCTAAGTATGTCATTCATCTGAACTATATTATAGGATTGACAGACCATGAAAACATAAAGCATCTTAATGCCAAATTATGAATCAGCATTTGGGATTGTTTCTTCTGCTGGCTGGGAATTTACCATAAAATATGTTCTATATACCTGTAATTAAAAGCACTGATACTGATTTTTTCTTGTGTTTGTTTGCTAATGTTAGAATTACTTCTTTAGCATAAATGTAGTGGTTATAAATTTGACATGTAAAATTAGATAAAATTTGTGCATTCACCAATCAAACAACAGAGAAAATATATATCTTATATATAAGCTATAATAGATTTTAAATGGAATATGAATATAAATTTTATGATTTTACTCTCAAGAAAGTTTAAACCTGGGATAATTGAGAATTTTGGGAGTTGATTCAGGAGAAAAATTAAATTTTGTAAAAATTCAGAGAAATTGTATATTTTATCATCATCATTATTGTCAACCATTATCAATCCATCACAGGATGAAGGTCTCTCCAAGTTCAATACATCTCTAATTTCTAGCGTCTCTTTTTCACATGATCCCTGCACACTTTCATGTTTCATCCATCCATCTCACATGTGGTCTCTTTCTGGATCTTTTACAATCTTTGAAATGCAGTTTAAGATTTCCATTTCTTCTAGCAATATATTCAGCCTAACTCCACTTCAGTCTTTTAATTCTTTCAACAATACACCTGTTTGTTCTCTTACCCATATATTGTATTTTTGATCTCTTCTAGTTACTCAACATGCATCTCTCCATGCTTCTTTGAGTGGTATAAAGTCTCTGTATTGCTCTTCTATTAAGTGTCCAAGTCTCAGATCCATAAGTAAGAACTGGTAAAACACATTTATTAAAAACCTTCCTTTTCAAATACATAGCCATATTTCCTTTTAGTATTAAGTTATTTCTATCAAAAGCACTTAGAGTATATTTTTTACAGTGCAATAATTGATTTTAAGTAATCTATTTTGTCTTTTATTTATTTTGTTTTAAAAAATACAATCCTAACTATAACATGTTTAATAAAAGTGAAATCAGCACTAATTTATTTCCAATTTTTGAAATATTTGAATGACTTTATTGTTTGAGACTTCAAAAGAAATTCGAGGGCTGGAAGTACCAGCACTGGATTCGATCCTAGTATCCCTATTCCACCATTGGACATTCTACTAGTAGTGTGGTAAACCACTATCAATAATTAAGAATAACACAAATTTAACTATCAGGTCAAACTCCTGTCATCTTTAATCACATAACCCTAAATTATATTTTCAGTAGTTCTATTTTGTTTTATCTATTTTGAATAAATTTGATATTTTCTCAGTTGTTATTAAAATCAATGTCAAATGATTTGCTAAGTTGTGAAAATGAATCTTTACATTTTAAAATTATCTTAAGCTTTAAACATTTTTTTTTTAATTTTCAAATATTGATTTTTCTAAACTCATAATCTTAAATTAAAATTATTTTTATTTTATTTTATTTAAATAATTATAAAATGTCAGCATAGGAAAAAAAAACTCATGGTGTAGAAGTTAATGCATTTGGTTGCTATGACCATAATCTGGGGTTTGCTAAAAAAAAATTTGTGACAAACATGTTTAAGATTTATTTTCCAGATAAATATCTCATAACCAACATATAGTCACTTTAAGAGATTACTAAAGGGGTTAAGTCTCATAACCAATTCATCTAGTCATCATCATAGCGAATAAAAGGGTATAAGCTATTCTTAAATAAAGATAAAGATCCCAGATCTATAAAGCTAGACAAATGAATGTGTGTCTATGTAAATATAAAAAATATGTTCATAATATGATGTGGTCTTCATTACTGGTGGAAGTATTATATTCCTATAGTTACTGAACATATTGTTAGCTTTACCGTTAATATGTAAATACTTAAATTTTTGGAAATAAATTCATACTCCACTAATAATTCATAACTTTTTTTGGAATCAATATTATAAAAATTATTTGAGCTTTTTTATTTATAAAATTATCACTCAACTTAAGAAACTCAATAAATATATAATATAACTCAAAAATTGAGATGATAAAAAGATTATTTTAATAGATTGACAGACAATGATCAAGAATTATCAAATGTTCGCACTTTTCAGTTGAAAAATTACAAATTACTATCAGGTAAAAAAAAAAAAAAAAATCAAAAGAACATAAAGCTAGGAATTAATGTATAAATCTATAGACTTGAATTTTTTACCCTCAAAATTGTTCTAAATCACAAAAACCATAATGCTCAGTTTAAGCAATTGAATGATATCCAGTAAACATTATATAACTGAAAGTGTTACTAAAAATGAAAAATTTCCATAAAGTAGCTTTATTTTATATTTATAATTGAATTAATAAAGAGTTTGCTCTCCTTTTTTCTCTATGTACCAGGCATTTTTAGTGGTTTCTGACTATTAACAATTGCTAATGTATTTGTCAAATAGTTGATAACAATTAACCTTTAAGCTATGAACAATCTCAACCTGTAATCAAGGTAACCTCCATTTACAATAAAGATGGTACCACCTTTATCTATGATCTAATATATTTATATAGACACCAAAGATTAAAACTTGACAAAGAAGACAGGTTATATTAGCCTTATTAATGAGGTTTGTTTAAACTTCTTTGCATTATTAATCTCACACTCCTTGGTCAAGTTGCGCTCTTTGGTTCTATATAAATATATCAGACCATAGATAAAGGTAGTACCATCTTTATTGTTTATTAAAGTTGCCTTGAGTATAGATTGAGATTATTGATAGCTTAAGGATTAATTGTTATTGATTACATTTATAAACCTATTAAAACTTTTAATAATTAGCTTTATTGTCTTTGTCAAATAGTATAAGTTTATCTTTATTACTATTATAACATGAAAATTAAATCTTAACAAAAATTATAATATTTAAAAATAAATAAATAAATATTACTGAGAGACAGCATTTAGCATAAAAAAGTCACATTCTGTGAAAAAGTCAATGCCAAACTTACTGCATCTTTATATCATCCTCCTTAAATAAATATTATTACTACTAATAATTTCTTAGTCTAGAGATTACTATATCATTTCTAGCACAAATATAAACTTTAAACTCAGTGAAAGATTAATATATTTGATTTTTTAATATGTATATATTAAAAAAAAAATTGAATTGGTTTGTTTAAAATTTATTGAAAAAAAAAAAGATGATCAACGTAGTGTTGCTTTAATTAAACTATTTCAGAGAAATCATCTATATCTTTTATAATAATCCAGTATCTTCATTTTTAATATTAGTTCTCACTGATATTATGCTAATAACAATATCCATGTGAAAAAACAATTGATTTTTGTATTGTCCTCCAATAATTATATTTTTTTGATTAAAATATGTTTATGGATTTATATAAATATATAATCATAAAATAAAATTACATTTCAAATCTCTCCAAATAATAACTACTTACTCAAATTAAAATGATATCTTTATGTGAAATATTTCTTCCCAATCTTTTTCTATTCTATCCAATTTTATTTATTTAAATCAATACTTTTCAGTATAACAACTTACAGACATGTGGTTATTAAATATCTAAAATATTGAACTGCACTTGTATTTTATTTGAAGATTTTTTTTATATTTATGATTGAAGCAATTTAGTTTGTATTTCAATCATTCATGGCTATAATATCATGACTGTATTGTGCATTATTTCCTATATCTTACATAATTCCAACCTAGTTACTAGATAGAATCCAATGTGCATAATATTTTCATATCAGTATAATTAATTAGTAGAATATTTTATGTATAATTATTAGATGGTATAATTTACAAAAGTATACCACAGTTATAATTCTACTTGACAAAAATGTCAAAATTATTGCCTCTCCCTAAAATTCTAATTTTTTCTCCATAATAAATGCATCTTCCTCTCTCTCTTTACATACATATATATATTATACCTTAATACCAATAAACCAATAAGCTAATGCACATGTGCTTTGTAGATGTCACTATATAAATGAATACTCCCACTTTTTCAAACACAAGATAAAGTCTTTGGGAAAAGATAGAATGAATCCATCTATCTTTTTGACCCAAACGTATATATAATAACTTAAAAATAAAAATGACAAGTAATTGCAATGTATAACCAGCATGCTTGACTAGAGCATCCGCCAACCTAACAACCAACATGTTGGGTAAACAATCAATCAGTAACCATCTCAATAAGTCATCAAAATAAATATATGATACATTAAACAATAATATTGGCTAAGCTCAGAGGATATCAGAATGCCATATGCCACAATAATAAGATCAGTAAGGGTAAATAACAATGATAAATAAGCATTATTAAAGCAAATACAACATTTAGTAAAATTTAAGAGACTTCAAATATTCACTCTCATGAATTACAACCCATCTTATTATTGAAAGCATATATTAAAGAGTTAGGTTATATTAAAAATTCTCCTCTTACAGCATCTCTTCAATCATAAAACTTCCCAAAACCATGACAAGCATTTTTCTAACATGATTAAATATACAATTAAATTCTTTTAATGAAAATAAAACATGTCTTATTATGTTTTACCACAGTGATGTTTCTTAAAAGAAATTTTTTGAATTAAAATAATTTCTTTAACACTCTTCTGTAATTTAATATCTCAGGGCTCTTTTAATTAGTAGTTTACTTAATGTAAGCTTTATTCTTCTCTTTTAATTTAGGATTATTAGGCAAAGAATGAGATTCTAGTAAAACATAGTGAGACATACTCTTATTCTTAAGATAATGGCTCCCAAAATTATAATAATAATAATAACAATAATAATAATAATAATAATAATGATGATGATGATGATGATGATGATAATAATAATAATAATAATAATAATAAATAAACACAATAATAATAATAATAATAATTATAATAATAATAATAACAATAATAATAATAATAATAATAATGATGATGATGATGATGATGATGATAATAATAATAATAATAATAATAATAAATAAACACAATACATTCTTAATTTAGATTAAAATAACTTACTAGGAAAGCACTCAGATAAAAAGATTTGCTAAGGCATTTTATGGCCACTCAGGATATCATTCTTATTCATCCTATACAACTACTTTTGAATATAATTTAAACAATTATATCATTTAAATTTATGATGAAGAATCAAAATAATTTTCTGAATGAATTAAAATGATATGAGGGCAATATATAAGCTAGGACTTTATCTCTAAACATATAAATAATGAGAATTAACCATCAAAAGTACAATAAGAACAATAGTATTTGCCTTAAAAAGCATTTTATACTTAAGTATGAGACAAAGAATAAAATAATTCATGGAGAATATCATGACATAAGAGAGAGTTAAAGCCAAATCTCTTTTTGAAAACATTGGTAAGATGGAAATATATATCAAAAAAGAGAGAAAACACTACAAACACGTAAACAATACAATAAACTGATGTGTAAAGTAATTGTTGCTAAATATAGCTTAATAATAATATTATTTTTATAAAGTGCAGTCGATATTGAAATAAATGAGAGAGTGCAAATCTCTCAAGCGCTTATGACTACAACCAGCCAATCAAATCTTAAGCACTGGGACAGAGAATTTTAATAAGAAAAGAGTGGTTCCACTCTTTTCTTTATTTGTCTCAATATATATCCAAGCCAGTCCAAAGTACTTATATTTGAAAGCGTGAATCTTAAATATCATCACACTTAATTAACTGAAATCAAGTTATAAACATACAGCATGAAATCTTTCGATTTACTACGCAGTAGTTTTTCAATGTTATAAATTTGCAGCAATGTATGTAAATAATATTATTTTTATAAAGCACAGTCGATATTGAAATAAATGAGAGAGTGCAAATTTGATTGGCTGGTTGTAGTCATAAGCGCTTGAGAGATTTGCACTCTCTCATTTATTTCAATATCGACTGTGCTTTATAAAAATAATATTATTTACATATATTGCTGCAAATTTATAACATCGAAAAACTACTGCATAATAAATCAAAAGATTTCATCCTGTATGTTTATAACTTGATTTCAGTTAATTAAGTGTGATGATATTTAAGATTCACACTTTCAAATATAAGTACTTTGGACTGGCTTGGATATATATTAAGACAAGTAAAGCAAAGAGTGGAACCCCTCTTTTCTTATTAAAATTCTCTGTCCCAGTGCTTAAGATTTGATTGGCTGGTTGTAGTCATAAGCGCTTGAGAGATTTGCACTCTCTCATTTATTTCAATAGCTTAATAATATAAATTATGGCATAAAAATAAACAATAGGATATAGATCAGCTTATATTATGTTTATCATTAGCATATGCATTCAAATAAATAACTTAAAAATAGATTAAATATAATGCTTTTAAAATACAATGTGATAAAACAGAAATATTCTGAGAACTTTTCAATAAAATTATAAAATTATACCAAATAGTAATGCATAATATATATATATATATATATATATATTATGTATTATATTTATATATATATATATATATATATATATAGCATAATACAGTATTATAAATATTGAGACTTAAAACTATATCCTTTTACCAAATAAAAATAAAAATGAAAGTTACTGTAAATGCCATTCCGAAAACACTTACTTAAATACAGCAAAATTCAAATTACATGTAAATCACTATAATATGAACATTAAGCAATCAATTTCCATGTAACACTAGCATAAGAACATATTCATGGCCATTTAACTTTTGCAAAATATATTTCAAAATAAAGATAAATAATGACACATCTTTAATTTATCATACAATATTATATTAATTTATATCTTTTTGGAAAGCATCTATTAATGATAAAATTGATGAGTATTTGTTCCTTTGAGCAATAATGTATTCTTTGACTAATAATAATAATAAAAGAGAAATGTAGACATTTGTAATAAAAAGAGGAGTTGAATGAAATTAGTTTAGAAACATTTATGTTCAAATTATCTATACTATAACTTCTAGTCACTGCAGAGGAGACAAATAATTTAAAGATGATGATGATGATGATGATAATAATAATAATAATAATAATAATAATAATAATAATAATAATAATAATAATAATAATAATAATAATAATAATAATAATAATAATAATAATAATAATAATAATAATAATAATAATAATAATAATAATAATAATAATAATAAATCTGAATACATTGTTTATTAATATACAGGAATATTATCTTTCAATTGTATATTTTAAGTGAATAAGCTTCTATAAAGTAACAAAACACAAAATTAATTTTATTAATTCAGGAAAATATTTTACCTTTTGGTAAATTAAATATGATAATGATATTCAGTGAGTGAATAGCTTTCATTCTGATGATATCAATACTAAAAACATTTAAATGTAATAGCATATAAAATAATTTATTTTGTTAAATAAATGAATATTATCCTTTTTAAAAATCAGTGTATTTGAATAATATAATGTACATTATAATAATTTTAAAAGACATTAATCCTTAGTGTATATTTAAAATACATTTTAATGATTCAAAAAAATACCAGGTTAGACTAAATTAAATATTTCCTTGTTAGAGCATAATTAAATTTAATTAATGCATTTATAAATTTCTTCTATTATAAGGGAGGTTCTGCAAGCTGGAATTTAATAGTCTATCATTTCAAATGATAAGTCCAAAGAAAATCTTTACCTTTTAGCAAAAACAATTTTCTCTTAAATAAAATATGCTTAAAAATACATAAATAGTCTAAAGTTTTAAAGTTTTAATATTTCCAGATAGAATAAATTGAACTTATATCATTTAACCCTTTAACCGCTAATTATATTATTGGTTGTATGAGATAAAAATCAAATCTTTTAATTGGCCAACTCACAAACTGAAGACAAAGCCTATTGTTAAAACATATTCGCCTATAATATTAAATTCAACTCAGATACGTTTATAAAAAGTATATTACTAATTTTTCAGGTTATGAAAGAGAACGAAAGTTCTTTCAAAAATAAATTGCTATTTATTTATTATAAAATATATTCAATTTCGGCAAATATAAAGTGAATGTCTAAACAAAAAAGTGCTGACGCAAACACTTTTTTTCAATTTTACGTTCTGGAAAAGTAAAGATTTCTTTTTGCTAAATCTTAAATATTTTTACTAAAATCTTCAATATTTTTCGAAAATAATTTTGTTTTTTTAGTATATTTTTTAAAAAACTATTTTAATTTCTCATTTTATATTTTTTTTAATACTTTAAATTACATTCGAAATGAAAATCTCAGTGTTTTTCTTTATTTTCTTTGATCAGGTGGTTTCTTTGTGCTTTCTAGCCAATCAGAATGTCTTTTTCGGTTGAGAGCCGGCTGACGTCCAATCACCGACAAGGTTCTTCTTTGTTTAGTTTTAAATGCGGTTTTTTTGATTTTTTACTTGTAAAATAATTCGGAAGAGGGCACCATCTTACAGAACTTTTAAAAACCTAATCAATAACTGTCAAACAAATATTCTACCATTAAAACTAGCAGAATTAGAGTGACATCAGATGTCGATGAGATGCCTCGTAAGAGGCGGTTGAAGAATTAATTTACCAAGTAAATTAGAATTCTTATGCAATAATAATGCTTTATGCAGAAATCTATCATACATAAGTTATATAAAAATAATTTATTATTGAATATTTTGTTGACCATTGTATTTCCTTGCAATCTAAATTTCAAATATTGGAAATTTCAGTTTAAATCTTTTGAGTCTGACTGAAATTATTTAGCAATTCATATTTTAACTTTTAAAGTAAACAAAAATTTATTAAAACCTATTAAAACTTAATAAAATTTAACAATTTAATGAACAAGAAAGTAACTAAAAAAACAAATAAGCAAGTATCAGCTAGTGTGCTCACTAGTTCTATTTATAAGAGATGTTATGTTACTACTTTTTAATAAATGAAATTGACATCCAGTCACCTATGACCTGCATTTATTAAACATTACAAATTAATTAGTATCTTGTGAAAAATCACTAAAAATAAACTAATTTACATGTCTGTCTAGACATTAATTAATTAATACCACTTTAAAATAAAATAAATCATTTAGAAAAACCAAAAATATATTATAATAAAAATAAAATATTACATAATATATTATATTATTTCAAATAGAATATTATCTTACATTCCTCCTTAAGCATATTTAAATTCTTTAACTGATTTAAGCTTCCAGAACATTTTTAAATAATACTTTTTAAAATAAAGACCTTTGAAATAATTTTGAAGTTAAGATAAAAATGTACACCCTGGACATTCTCACACACTAATGCATTCTTCTACTTAAAAATAAACAGCCTAATTAATAAAATTAATTATTGATCTTCAATTAACTAGTTTAAAAATTATTTAATTAAACTAATTTTTATCCAATTATCATTCAATAAGGCATATTTCTTATTAATAATTTATTTAAATAAAATGCCCTTTTATTAACAGATAATTTAAATATTAATGACTTAACATTAAAGATTTAAACTTGTCTTTAATATTTTAATTCTAACAAAAACTTTTAATACATTAATATTTAATGTTAAGGTGGTTTTATTCTTAATGTTTTTTTACAATTAACTTACTAATATTTTAGGGTAATGATATCTTTTAAACTAAACATTTTAAAATCATGCACAATTACTTATACATTTATCACATTACACAAATTCTTAAAATAACTTTTACAGCTATTAAGAATTATAAGTTATTATAAATTGGTTCAAAGAATATATCAATATGTAAATATTAAAAAATGAGACAGTTGGCACACTACAAAATTAAAGTATGAACATTTTTTTAATACTAAACAATTATATAATTGGATATTTAGCTTTATGGACAAAGCTAAATGTCACAATATATATATTGTAACCAGTTTTATTACATAGTACACCTATAATAATATAGTGTGTGCATATATATATATTGTGCCCTTTTCTATAGGTCAGTAATAGTACATAACAGTCAATTACTAAAAAATTTTAAATTTAGAATATGTTCGTTTAATATGGTAATTGTATTAAGTCAATTATACCTTTAAAGTACAATTTGAAGCTAAAAGAGAATACGTAGTATATAAAATCATTTAAAAATAGTTATATAAAGCTTTAAATATTGTTGCATATGGTTGTAAAAGCTGGCCATATTAAATAACACAGCTATAAATAATTAAAAGTATATTTAATAAATTCGATTTTAATAGTTTAAAACTTATAGTTAATAAATGCTATGTTTAAATTTATAATCATATTTAATAAACAAATATTAATATCGTACATTTTAAAAATAAACTTTATGATGGTGAGAATTATATTTAATTCTATATTTTCTAAATTGTTCTTCCAAATTTTTTTTATAATTATTTTATATAATATAATAAGTGTATCAATTTTATAAATATGGGCAGAGAAATAGATTGAAAATCGTCTGTCAAAGTTATTAATCACGTGATTTTTTAATGTATACTATTACACACACGCTTGTTTGAAATAATAACAAAGTTTAAAATATTTTAAAAGTTATATTATAGAATTGGATAGGATTATTGCCTATCATAAAAGTAAATAATATAAACATTAAGTTAACTATCGTATGTAATGCTTAAATGATGTAATGTTTTAAATAGTATCATAAAGACGAATACAGTTATAATATAAAAATTAAATATTTTATTTAAATAAAAATAGATAAATTGAATATTAAGAAATGGAATAAGTTAGTAAGATTATTTTAAAAGTTATTTTAAATGTTTAAATAGTTTTAATAAAATAGTAATTTATTTTAAAGTAATATTTGAAATAATATTTTAAGTTCATTACGTCATAATTTTTTATTTTCAAATATAATTCTGCTATAAATTAAAAATATGTAAATTTGTTCTCAAGCTAAAGTGGGAATTAACCAATAGGAATAGGTATTCTTACAGACTATAAATATTGTCATAACTAAGTTATCGGGGGAGATTAATAATGTATTGAAACCGAAGAAAGGTAAATTATAACTATCAAAAGATAGTATTTTTTAAATCTTTTGTTTTAGTCAATTTTTTAGTACTTTCTCATAATTTATTTGAAAAAAACTAACTGATAATTTTTAACAGTAACTTGCAAAAAAAGAGAGTATAAACTAAAAAATATTTTAATAATTTCGTTTAACATGCTTTGTTAAATTTTTTAAAGTTCTTTATCAGTCGTATTTTATCTAAAAGTTTAACCTAAGCTTCGCAATGAAAAATGGATGTACTACGATATAAAATGAATATAAATTGTAATACTGTAAAAATGTTTGAAATATTTATTGATACAGCTTTATTAATATTTAACCGAAGAACTGTTCTGGTACATAAAAACCACAGCTCGGACATTATACGGAGTCTAAAAAATGTATTGAAACGTATTATTTATAAGTTTATCTAAGATTTATTTTAAAATGGTGATAAGACAGTTATGTCTCTTGAATTATTTTATAGAATATTATGTTCATTGGAGTAAAGTGTTATATACTTTCTGAAGGTGGCATTTTTAAAAGTGTTTTCAAGAATTAAAGAAAGAGCCCAGGAAAATTTGTTATAGAAGCATTTTTTGATATTAAAATATCCATTCTTTGAATTATTTTAATTGTATTTGGAAAACATTTGTTCAAAAAATACTTGAAGTTTTATTTTAAAAGAGATTTATAAAAAAATACCAAATGAAAGTTTAAATGTATCAAGAAGGAAACATAGATAAAAAGTGAACACATAGATGAATAAAAAGATGGATCCATGGAAATACAAATAGTACTTAAAAGTTTATCGAATATTTTTAAAAGTTAAATTAGATGGATTGATGCATCGGATATGCAGAGAATATTGGTATAGAAGATTAAGAAGCTTCGTGGGAATAATTCTTTAATATTAAGATTTAATAATTATCGTCTTAAATTAAAACCAAGGATTATTTTCTAAATTTTACTAAATGGATTAATAATTATTTTTATTTTAAACTTTAACACGCTTAGAGGAGAACATTTCTAAAAACTCTAGAGAAAATAATAAGCATTTTGGACTTATCAGGAACTATCGTCAAGAAAATATGTAACTATAGTTTTGATTCTTTTTATTTTGTTAACCTAGTTTAAATCTAAATTTTTTATATAAGATTAGGAAAAACATAAAAACATTAATTTATTAATATTAAAATTTTATAATATAACAATCTAATAATTTAGCTAAAAATATTTTAATATAAAGTGTATGGGTGTGAATTTTTATATCTGCAATGCTCAAGTGAACAAAGGAAGCCTACTGAACACGATGACTAGATAAAGGTTATTGGTAATAATAATAACTATTAATAATTTTATAATGTATATTTTTTTTGTGTTTTTTTTAGATCATCTATGGATAGCAAGAATGAAGTATAAAAGTTTTTTTTTTTTACTTATATGTACCGCATTTCATACAACATTTTTTAAAAACATTATGAGATAGGATTGATTTGAAAACATGCATACGAGATTATTATTATTTTTTTTTATTAGTGATATAATCCAACATAACAAATAATTATGTGATTCTTTTAAAATTTTCATGTTATGGGATATTCAAATATTGTATAAGTAGATTGTATATGATTAGACATATAGAATGATGAAGTGGACAGACTTTTTTTGTGGAACAGCTAGATTGTTTAACTATTAATGAATTTTATTTATTGTTTTGTAAATGCAGATAGTTATTTATCGATGTAAGATGTAGAAAAATCTTGAGAAATAATGTTGAGATAGTGGCTTGGAAGTACTATAGTTAGCAGGAAACCAAGATGATGTATTTGTTTTTAAAAAATAGGATGTTATAAGGAATGGAAATAATATTTAGTCTTTATGTGGTTATCAGCATAGTTAACATAGCCCTATGACTGATACACATTTTATTTGGACAGTGTTTATATTTCTTTAAATATTTGATGTTCTAATAAAGCTGAAGAAATAGCTTTAACATCATCCCTGTACTAAAGGATATTAGGCAGATAAATGTCCTATCTCTTCGCACTGTACCATGATTTTGAGATATGTTAAGAATAATACTCTAGCTTTCTTCCTTAATCCTATGCATCTGTTTTCGCTATCTTTATTTCATGTAACTGCATCGTTCAGTAAGATATGTTTAAGAGAAATGATAAATAATTTAGAACTAAGGTTGTGCTATCGTTTTTTGGATAAGATTAGTTTATTTGCTTATAAGGAGCAGAATATTATAACTTAAAATTGAAGATCCAAAGTATCCTAAGGAAAGAAAAGAATCATAGAATATATTTTGAATTTTATTTCGGAAATGAAATATAAACTTTTTTAAAATAAAATATCTAAACAAAGATATTTTCTTTAAAGTGATAATAATTTTAAATGCTTTAGTATTATTTTTTTTTTAAGAGAAAAATAAGTATTGCATTTTTTTTTTTAAATACAATAGTACAAAGTAAATTATGTAAACAATATGCATAGTATATTATTTGTTTATTGATTAACAGAAATATATTGATGATTACACTTATATCATACTAAAGTAGGGCTTAAAGAAGAATATATTATGATTAGTAAACATTGTGTGATAAATACTAAAATCTAGTACTGAATTTTGGATAATATTTTTGTGTAACATCTTTTGACTTTGCAAGATGAAATTTTTTTTTTAATATTTTGAGAAATCCATACTCATTATAAAATTTTGTTATTCTATAGAATGTTTTTCTAACTATGAATTTTTTTAAAAAAATAAGATAGTTTAATAATATTAAGGATAAAATGCTGTTGCTAATAAGGTAGATAAATTTATTTGTAATAAGTTAACCATAATGAGAAACCAAATAGTAACATTTTTTTTTTTTAATTTTGTCCTAAATCTAAATAAAGACATGATTGAAATATAAATTATTTTTTTTATAACCCGGTAGATCAAACTGTAAAATAAAAAAGGTTAAGGATATTCACTGTAAATAGTGTAAATAAATTGTTGATTTATTTGTTGTTAGTAATAAACTTTGTTAAATTTTGTTATTTAAAAAATTTTGTGTCCGAGTTATTTATTTCTCCACATCGCTGCATGAAAACACGATATATGCATAATAATTGAAACAAATATATAATGTTGCGCAAAAGATAGAGAATTATTTTAAGAATTTTAAATATTTATTGGTATTCATTATAATTAAATAATCATAATCTTACATTATTTTATTGGTCATAAATCAGTTATCACAATATTATATTAAATTATATGCTATCAGTTGCCACACACATTTTGTTTGTCAGATTATTGAAATGCTGCCACGTATTTATTATATCATTACATGAAGATATATTATATTGTTTCACTATTTTATTATGGTAATAAAATTATAGTAAAAAGAAAAGATACACAGAATTAGTTAAACAATGAAGAATATTATTATTGTTATTTATTATTATTAGTTTAAGTGTAGTAGATTATGACATAAAATCCTTCTCATATTTTACTACCGTATTTTAAAATTAACTTAGAATAAATTTTATGAACCTGAGATTATTTTATCGAGCTAGATTATTATTAAATAGAAGATTAAGATTTAGTTATTAGTTTAATCTTAGTGAGTAGAAGTTATTAAAGTCGTAAGAATACTATGAGTTTATTTGAAATAATAATAAAGGGGGGGGATAGTGTTCTTATGCCATTGAGGTAGTATCCTATAGGATATTGGCTCAATGTAATCTATCTTGTCACCTGTATTTTCACTTCAAGTCTCATGAAAATATTAAATATTTATTTAATTTATTTTTATAAACTGAACCTTATTCGTATTTAAAATTTGAGCTAGTGAAATATTTTAATTTTAATGATGAATATTTTAGTTATTAATTATTAACTGAGATAGAACCCATTTTTATTTCATATCATATACTATTCTGAAGTGAAAGTGCATAATTACAGGTTAGAATATATATATAAAGGAAAAGTAAATATAAACAGACAAAAATTGTAGTAGATATTTTCTACATTCATTGAAATAAAAAATAATAATAATAATAATAACTCTGATTTAAAATATTGTTTTATAAACTAAACTTTTAAAAGGTCTGAATAAATATAAATATTGTATTATTATTATTCTGATTTTGAAATTTAAATACAGGTATGGTATTTTTAAAAAAATTTAATTTATAAATTTCTATTATCTAAGTGAAAACATATATATTACACCTTGATAAAATTTCAAGCCTGTTTTCAAACGAGATTAGAGAGATAAAAATAAAACTCTGTTTTCAATCAAGATGTTGTTATCACCTCAGATGATTCTATAAGAAGGCTTATAAAAATATCACTGCACTCTGGATTGTAATTTTTGTAAGAGCTGAACAGAACAGCTTGGCTACTAAAATTTTTTGAGTAAGTGGCAGCAATTAGCTGACCCAAATAGATAGCTGCAGTTTGTTGTTGGCTGTAGCAGAGAATTGGAAAAATAGCTACCATAAACTGATGTAGTTGAAGGCAGGACAATAGATTCAGGAGCTGCTACTATTTTCCTTCACAGGAGTTTTGATTTACTTGAAGCGGGGTCATTTCTGAATCGATAGCCTGAAAAAAATGAGGACAAAATAGCTAGCAGAGTTATACACAGCTCCTATGAAGATCTAAGAAAGTATAGTCCAGTAGCTGCAATATAGTTTATTTCAAAGTTTTGATTCATGAGGCCAGGGTCACTTTAAATGGATCAACTAGCTGCTTAAATATGTTCTAGAAGACAGCTTGACAATTGCTTGGACTACAAAAGTATGCTCATGGTATGCCAACAAATTACTTAAATACTTTTCCCTGATGATGACAACAAGCCTGAAATATATGTATTCTGATGGATTTACACTAAGTTGGTGCATCCAAGTTATGTTTAAATAATTGCCCAAGCTGACAAATGCTCGATAGTTAGCCTGGTCTACAGAAGACCCATTTCCAATTCAGTCACATGGTTGACAGATTTAATTTTTTATTGTTCAAATCCAACCACAAGATGGACTGTTGATTTTATTATATTGTGGATCATTCATGATGATGAATGATATTTTGAGTATTACTCATACTATTAATTATACTTACTTTTACTTTATAATGCTGGTTGATGATTAATTATTATGGTTGCTCTGAGGAATGACTCATTGATCTCTCAGAGATCTCTTGATCTCTCATATTCCCCTTAAATATTATACTTCTTGTAAATTTTATATTAAATCATTTTATTTGAAATATTGTTGACTTGGGATTGATAGTGATATTCCATTAGCCCAGCTTCATTCATTCTACTTCCTACCATCCCATCCTATTACAATATATATATATATATATATATATATATATATATATATATATATATATATATAAAGCAAATATACTTTTGATCATCATTATCAATAAGTTTGAGATTTATCATTAAGAATTTGAGACCCAGTTTTTGTTAATTTGAATGCTATTGGCTCTTTAGTTCATTATATACTCATTTTAAGCAATATACCAAGTTCTTTGTTTTTCCATTTTTTGTCATTCCTTTCTTCACACATTATTTCAACAATATGAAGATCAAAACCATGTCCATATTTTTTTTATAGTTATAAAAGATACACATTTGTTGATATCTTGATGCACATTTGTTAAATCAGTCTTAGGCTTTTTAGCCAATGGGTTTATGTATTAGCACATTTATGTGTAACATAACATTGGCTTTCAGAAATGATAACACAATTCTTTCAATATTAAACATACATAAAAAAATTTATTTATACATGCTATGTTGATGATATTATATGTGCATTACAGAATATTATTAATCATATGTTTAATGAACTGAGCACAAAATCAGGTCTAAATTGGACATCTAAAAAAGATGAAGAAATTTGCTACTTGCATTTGAAATAAAATTAAACTATAAGTCTTTGTGTTATAAAATTATTGTTAAACCTTCTAACATTATAGGGTGCTTCAATGTGAGATATCAATCGCCAACATCACATAAATTTGCAGTTTTAAAAGTATTTTTACATCAAAATAACTGCCTATGTCAATTTGAGTCTGACTAGATTGAGAATATGAGATTTAATATTACTGATATAAAATCAGGAATTAAAGCAACTGATATACAGAAATATATCAAACATTTTAGAAGAAATGTTCTGGCCAGAAATGAAAACATAAACAACAAAAAATATATAGCCCTACCACACATACTGCATACTGGAAATAAAATTGAAAAGATCTGTGAAAAAATAAATTTAATATCAAATTTAGAACACTCATTAATTTAAAAAGATTAATCAATAATACTAAAGATAAAGTATATAAATTGACCGATCTAATATTGGGTATGCAGTTGGATGTAGTCAAGCAGATTGTCCCTATACATACAAAATGGTGAAACGATTCTTATATATTATGGTGAAAATGTCATTTTTTATGATGCTTTGACTTGCTTGGAGTCTTAATAAAATAAATTAGAAGATACTTTAATTAATAGAAAATGTATAAACCTAAAAAAGTAAAAAGTATCACATAATGTAGATAATAAATTAAGCCAAAGAACTATTTCAAAATATACAAAACATAATATCAATATTGAAATCAGTAAACTGGATATATGTATATAATACTAGAAAAAAATCAATATAATTTTATTGTTAGAAAGATCATTTTAAATGTTGAGCTTTTTAAGCAAATAAAATAAAAAAACAGGGGAGAAAAAAACTCTCACTATGTAAACCTATTCGTTAAAAGAAAAAAAGAGTTACAGGAACTGCTTAAAGCTAAGTCAGTTTTGAATCACCCAGGCTAAAGTATTTCTCTGAAGATTATTCTTTTCATCTTCATGTGCAAAATTTAAATACTAACTTTTAGGAAGTAATATATTTATTTAGCTACAACTTAAATACAAAATAAATAAAAAAAAAGTTTTGTATTCAAATGTGACAAAAAAATAAATACTGATAAAAAATAATTTAATCACTTGAAAAAAAGAAAAAATAAAACTTTATGTAAAATAAAAATGGTTAGTAATGATCCATAATATTTAATAAGAGGAATTGCAATAATATTTTATATTATAAATTAAAAATTAATGATACATTTGTAGACATCTGCAGTCAAAGGCAAATTCTTCCTCAATGCACTTCTTCCACAAGAAAAGCAAAAAGATGGTAGCAATTTTAGCAGTTTCTCATCGGATAGATTGTGGCTTATTTCATTTTTATTCTTTTTCTCAGTTATTTTTTCACCAGAAAGCTACAATTAAAGACAATGTGTACCAAATAATATTATATAATTAATAACATTTACGTGCATACAATTTTAGATAGATGGATACATAGGTGGATAAATATAATAATAAATAAAAGAATGAATAGATGAATGAATAGACAAATGAATAAAAAAAATAGACAAATGAATAATAAAACTAGGAAAACTATTTTTTTTAAAAATCAAATTAAGGTCAAAATTTATTACAGGATTCGTTTACAATAATGTAAAACAGTTAGTCACAAAATAATGTAATAAATTTACTGATAATACTATATTATTTTCAATTATTGCTGATTGAAAGTCTGTCTGAATTTAATGTAGTTTCCCTGTCTAGCTTCTCTTCTTTGCATTATTCAATAAAACGTTTTTGAATAGATTTCATTTTACTTATAGTTTATTTCTAATTTTTTTTATAAACTCTTAAAATTCGATTTAAAGTTCAAATGTTCTTATATTTGACATCTGTTTTAATAATATATCATTCCCAACTCAATTTTATTCTGTTATTTTTTAATGATATAAGTAATCATTGTTTATTATTTCATATAGGCGTTTCGATTTTCATCATTTCTTAATAAACCTAACATCTTTTCAAACTTTATTGATTAATCTACAGTCTCTGTATTAATTTTCTGTTAAAAATCTAAATCTCAGTTTTAGAAATAAGCACTGAAAGAATACAATTATTAAAAAAAAGTCAATTATCAAGGCATATTTGTTTTTAATATATTTTAATGTAAGTCTATAATTATTTTTATTTGTGATTAGCTTCCAAAACACCACACATCTTAAGTATAGAAGTAACAAAACATAATTTTAAACAAATATTTTAAAGAAGGTCTAATTGGGGATTGAGATGAAGTGTTAATGTAGGAATAGCAATGAAGGGTCTGATCATTGCTGATTAACAAATAATTTTCAATGGAGAGAATCCCTGAGATCAATATGATAGTATATCCAACAAAATTTTAAGAAGCCTCAAATAAATTAATGACATTTAAATTTGAAGGTATGAGCTTGTACAAGAAATGCATTTAACAGCCACATAACATGATTAGATTACAAAACATCACAAATCAGTAAATAAAACATTATAAGTATTATAGTTACCAAAAAGGAAAATGATCTGATTTTAACAAAACATGAAAATAATTTAAAATTCAAAAGTCATGCTCCGTTATTAGAAGGAGGGGTCACATAAAGAATTTAATAAATCAAAATCATAATGAAAAATTTACAAAAGTATTATGTCCTTTTAAAAATAAATGTTAAAACATTTGAACTAGAAAAGGCATACTTCACTTTAAAAATGTTTTTTATTCATGCTGAGAATGCTTTCAATATCTTAAGTATCATAATCATAGCTTTTTTTTTTAGTAACTGTCATATTTTGTTATTTCATGTACTTGCTTGATGTTCCGCAAAATTTTCATAAAGTTAAATTTCTTGTTTTTTATACAAACTTATGTAAATGATTTCAGAGAGGCCAATTTTAAATAGAGGGATGCTGTCTTCTTTTTTTATTTATAGTGCATTTGTCCTTGGCTCTTGTTCATGCCTCTTAATTCTTATTTTTTTATCATCTATTTTGATGCATCAATATCTGCTTTGGAGAGATCAAATTCATAGCCTGTAGTTCATGTTTTAAAAATATGAATGAATATTCATTACTTCTATTTGCCCTGTTATGTAATAGTTGTGCTGGGCCAGTCTTGTGAATAGGTTTGTTCTTGTTTCCCTATAATATGTGTGTAAGCATTCAGTGTTTTTCCATTTAATTTTATAGACTATTTGGTATGCAGCTTCCTTAGTTAGTTTATTTTTAGAATTGTTCAATAATATGTTTAATGAAGGAAGCAATCAGAAAATTATATTTTCCTGCACAATTATACACAAAAGAAAAGGCAATTATATTTATCGAGAAATATTATGGAATAATTTGATGCAAAAAGTGTAGATTTAATGAGAGCATTAATCATTTAAATTTCATCATTAACATGACTGATGCTGATGTTAGCATCATCATCATTATTTTCAGCCATTATCACTCCAATGCAGATTAAAAGTTTTCCCAAATTTAATCTAGTTTCTCTAATCTCTAGCTTATTTTCACAGCACAGCAGTAGACTTCCTTATTTAATCATTCTAGCTCATGTGGCCTTTTTCTTGGTTTATTACACTCTCTTGGGATCCAGTTTAAGACTTAAATTGTCCATCTAATATCTTCTCTTCTAGCAATACATCCATCCTAGACCCATTTTAATTTCTTAATTCTTTTAGTGATGTTACATACAATATCTTCTTATTACTTCTAACATATACTTCTTCATACTTTGTTGAGTTATTTGGAGTTTCTGACAAGCACTTCTGCTAAGTGTCCAAATCTCAAATCCATAATATACTTTTATTAAAAAACTTCCTTTTCAAATGCATAAAAATATTTAGATTTACTTCCGACCAAAAGTATCCCAATTCAAGTTCAATATTATGATTAATCTCATTCATTATATTTTTATCTATATTAATAATCTGATTAAGGTCTTTGTAGTTTTTAATTCATGCTTGTCAGTTTTTTCCAGAAAAATCCATTGGACAATAATGCTAGCCATTTTTAGATTGTATCTTTAATCCTATTTTCTTATGTTCAATCTTAAACTCTTACAACATTATCTTCAAAATCTAAATGGCTTCTAAGTAAAAAAATCTCCATTTACATTTATTTCATTAGATTCTCATTTTAATCCACAAAATATTTCTTGTAAATCTGCTGTAAAAAGTTTGAGACATTAAATCACCCTATTACACACTCTTTTCAAAATATAAAAATATCTTGTGTTTAATCTTGATGATTCAATTTTACCACTGTAGAAATGATTAAAAAATTAGTTATTCTTTCATATGATATAAGTCCAGAAACATAGTGATAATTCATCTATATTTATTTTTTTTATAACTTCCCTTCTCTCAAACTTCTGGGTATGATTTATTATGCTAAGCTTTTAAATTCAATTTGTTGTAGATGAGTTGTAATTATCTTTATAAAGGTTTTATATAGAACTAATAAAAGACTGATAGATCTGCAATTTCTAATATTTTCTTTAACACATTTATTAAATATCAATATTATTATTTCATTCTTTCAATTTTAGTATATCTACATCATTTAGGAAGTTTTTTTTATATAACTTTGCCAATGTTTTATTTATTCGATCAGTTTTTTTCTAATATTTTAATAAAAACTTCATCATTTCCAGGAGCTTTTCTCTTTTCATAGATTTAATTGTTTTCTCATCTCTTCATTTAAAAAGTTTGGTAATTCAGCAGATTTAATTTATTTTCCGTTCTTTATTTCTATACAATTCTTTATAGAAGTTTTCCACACATTTCATGATATTAACTACATTTTTTAGTAATAATTCCTCCCATTATTTCGGAAGCAACAACTTTTCTTCCAATACCAAATACCAATATGATATTTAATACTTTGACACTTTTATTCTCTTCTATAATTTTTTTTTCTGCCAAGTCACTATTATATTTTTTTGCATTATTATCAACTCTTTTTTGTACCATTTTAAAAAAACTCTAAATATTTTATTCTTCTTAATGGATCATTTTTAATTTTCACATTCATTTTTTTGGTTCATATTTTGTTTTGTCACACTAGAAAAGTATCTGATCAATTGTTGCTTTTTTCATTAGCTATCCTTCATGTAGTTACAATGGTGATCATATTCTTAATTACATTCAAGTTCGAACCATTTTCAAAATCTGTCATTATTTTGAAATGATTTCTAAATTTCTACTCTTAAAATTCATTTAGTGTTTCTGAAGCCTAAGAGTATCAACTGTTAGTATTGACTCTCTTATGTGTTTGTCTTGCTACTTGTGCAAAAATATGTGTTTTGCATCTCACTAATCAATCACTGCCTGCACTCGAATATATTAAGAGATATAATCTTAAAATATATATAGGTATATTTTTAATCATAAAAATATAATTCAATTTTGAAGTACCTTTATTTAGAATCTTTCAATCCATTTCCATTTATCATTTTTTCCAAAGAAAAGATTTATAATATAGATTTTCTTTTTTTGTGAACTTCACAAGTCTATGTACTTTATCAATTTTTAATCAAATTTACTCACAGCACATTTGTCTTTCAAATATTTATTACATCTTACATCAAAAATCAAACAACACTAACTAATAATTTTTCATTTAGAACAATAAGAGATATTTCTTTTATATATTACCTGTATTTTCACATGTGTGTGGCGTATACCAGCTATACTACTGAGGGTATATTACTGTAGGGAACTTTAAAAATTTGAGTTCAAATCCGCTTTCATGTATCATTTTATTTATTTAGCTTCAAAACATTTACAAATAGTAAATAATTAAAACTTACGAAATAAGTTTTAGTAAAAATATTAAACATCGAACACATATTCAAATTCAATATTTCTTTTTAAAAAATATTTTCGGTACGGTTCAAACTGAAATAAAATTATGTACAATTGTATACACAAAAAAATCTGAATGTCTCATGTCCAAGGTACATTATTTTCAATTGTTATTCATTAAAATTATGAAA
>JAQFVV010014566.1:0-32898 GCA_028023455.1 Epiperipatus broadwayi
TAACGAAAAAACAGATTAGTGACGTTTTGTTCAGTGAGTCCCTTGTGGATGATATAAAAAGAAAGAAATATTGGTTCAAGGAGCTTTTTTCAACTAGTTGGGAGACAAGCGATAAAGATGCACTTTATCATTCTACTCCCACTTATCTCTGAAATGAAATGACTGATACCATGAACCAGCAGATGCCACCTCCTGCCCAGGCAGATCCGATCTTTCCAATTAAAGACTCCGTGGACATTGACGCCAGGAACCGGAATTCTGCTACCGTAAGCTATAGGAAAGGAACAATTCTTAAAATCAATCAAGGAACTTCGTCAAGTTGAACAAATTAATAAACAAGCCGACTTTATTTAAAATGGACTCTTATCTGACTTTTGTAAGTTTTAAATCAAATTAATAATGGTTAATTTTATATCTTTCCGATTGTTAAAAATCATTTCCCTTTAATATTTTTATATGTAGTAATATTTTTATTGTAGAAATTATTGAATGCATTACATTTAAGATTGTCTATGAGCTTGCATGGATTAGTTTGCAGTTAATTGAATTTTGGTTTTCATATTTGATCAAAATATATAGACATTAGATAAATATATGATACACTTACAGTGAGTATCTAAAATATATTTATTGGATCTTTTAAGATTATTGGTGACAACGCAAGTATCTTATGGTGAATACTATTGGGTTACTTGTATAGTTTCCCTCTGCGATTATCGATATCAATAATTTTGCATTTTGATGATTTATGTTTATTTTTGAAATGTTTTTGACCGTGGAATCTAGTAGTAATCGATCTATACCCAACATTTTAAATAAATCTAGTGTGACATATATAAATGTTAAAGTTAAGTCGAGCGCGAATGGCTATATAGTTTATGCAAAGTTGTATTAAGGGAGAGGTAATCTTAGGTTATTCATTTCGTAGTTAGAATTGGTTCAATGGATTGGATATATTTGTGTAATTAGTGAAATGTAGTATGAGATCCGCTACGGGCAGGATTATAGATATACGCCACACACCCTCTGTTTGCCTATGGATGGGTTTGTAAGTCGATGAAGACCGCAGTCCATTCTATGGAGTTTTTAGTTTATTGATCTACTTGCCCACAGATGTCACATTCCTGTTGGTGGAAGTCAATGTCTTCTCTATTTCTACTTATTGTTCAGATGTACATTCCTGACAATATAGTATTTTGTGTTATCAGTATCATGCTACATTGAATACATGAATGTATCAGATGGATTGGCGCCAGTTGATTGCGAAATTTGTTGCCTAAGGTTAAATCAGAGAAGAATATTTTCCTTTCAAATGCAGACCTATGTAGTCCATTCATACTCGACCCTCTAAATAAAATATTAAACATTATAGCAAGCTATTTTAAATGTAAAATTAAAAATTAAGATAAAAATCTAAATGTTAAACTTATTCCTCGAATTTAGAATGATTTTATATGTATATAAATAAATATTTTTCTGTGTTAATTTCTGGCAGTGGCTTTTATTATTTATTCTTTTATATTTAAGATACTATAAAATTTATAGATTTTTATCTCTGCGTCTCAATGAGCCTTTAGTGACAATGGGCTAACGATCTAAATATGTAAATAAAGGTAGGATCCCTAATGACAGCAATTATCTGCCTACTTTATAATTTTTCTAGGCTCAGTAGGCCAAAATTACCCAATCTCAAAATTCCCCTTAAATGCGATCTCCAATTGCGTTTGGATCGTTATAATTGAGCGTCCCAAGTGTGGCCTTAACTCAGAATTTGACCCTGAGAAGAAGAGTTAAAATTACTGGAATTTTCTATGCTAGATAAACAAAGACACACAATTTTAAAAATAAAAAATGAAAGTATACATATTTTTTCTGAAATTACATAAATATATTTATTTGTATTTAAGCCATGAATTACAATTTGAAGTTTTGTTTGAAAAGTGCTGCTAGTAAGAAAAGTTCCCCACTTGTAAAGATAAAGTCAGGGAATAAAAACTAATAAATAAAACGTAATAATAAATATAAATCATAATTTTTTTTAAAAAAAGTTTTGTTAAATTAAAATCTAATCGTTCAACTTGCCTAAGTAATAGTTAAAGGTAGAAGAAATGAAACTTGGAAGGGAGGGGGCAGAAATTTAGCTGGTAGTAAGGAATCATCAGTCAACTTTTTTTTTTATCATTATATTTGTAATTACTGTTTTGTCTTTTAAAAAAAAAAAGTTTTGTCCTTTTGAAATTTCTATATAACAAATTTGTATAGCATCCATTACTAACACTAAGTAAAGCTTTTTTTTTTTTAAATGTTTTTTTGTTTTTGGGGAGGTTTGCTGAGTATGTAACGATATGTAACTATGTCGTTACATTGAATTCAAAATAAAACTTAAGAGTTCATAAATAAAAGGAAAAAAACTAAACGCTGAAATTAAAACATTGTATTAGCGCGTGTATACATTAGCACTTTAGATGTTAAACTTTTTAAAAAGTATTTTTTCATAGGCAAAAAAAAAGTATTTAGATGGTATATTTCAAAACTTAAATACAAAGATTGAAATATAAAAATATTTTAATAAAAAAATAACGTAATTTAAAATAAAAACAGGTATTAATTAATTCCTGTAATCTATAAAAGGAAATGGTTGTTTATTAATTATCTAACAGCCGTTTGAATTAAAAAGTCAGATGGAAAGTTAGATAAGAAAAGAAAGCGAGTTAAGCTTGACAAAATGGAAGCACATGCCTTATAGCCGGACCATAACGAAAAAACAGATTCAATGATTTTGTTCAGTGAATAATTATGGATGATATAAAAAGAAAAAATATTGAGATTGAAGAGACTTTTTTAACATAGGTTGAGGAGATATAAACGATAGAATCATACTTTATCGTTCTCTCCCACTTATCTCTGAAATGAAATGACTGATACCATGAACCAGCAAATGCCACCTCCTGAACATTAGATCGATCTTTCAATTAAAGACTCTGTGGACATTGACACCAGAGAACGGGAGTTCTGCTACCGTAAGCTATAGGAAAGGAACAATTCTTAAAATCAATCAAGAACTTTCGTCAAGTTGAACAAATTAATAAACAAGCCGACTTATTTAAAATGGACTCTTATCTGACTTTTTGTAAGTTTTAAATCAAATTAATAATGGTTAATTTTATATCTTTCCCGATTGTTAAAAGAATCATTTCCCTTTAATATTTTTATGTGTAGTAATATTTTATTGTAGAAATTATTAAATGCATTACATTTAAGTTGTCTATAGACGCTATAATAATAATTTGATATTAATAAATTCTGAGCAATTATAATGAAGATATGTGAGAGGTTTTGACCTGGATTAAGTGATAATAGCTGGTTCAGCATGAAATACATTTTGAAGAGCATTTATCTTTTTCAGATAGCTTTATAGTGGTGATTAAAGTTTATGCAATGAAATTGGGAAATTATAAGTATGTATATATATATATATATAATAGTATAATTAATCTATGACATTTAATATGTAACAATTTTAAAGGACAATGGAAATGTCCTAGTGCCATGGTTATTAAATATTTACATTATGTCATCATTCAAAATCCTTTAGCAGCTAAAATTATCACTTATGACTGTTTTTTTTTTAGATTCCGAGCTCCATTATTTAATTTATTATAGTCTGAATGTATTTTAGTTTTAAATAAACTTCACAAGATAGAATTTTAAAATATTTTAATATCCTTGTAAAGTTGCAATTAACAAGATTTTACTTTGAAAAGATCACCCAAGACTAAAATAGATTCTCACAGTAATAACATCTCTGCAAATGAATGTTAAAGCTACTAAACATCATAGTCTATACTTGCTATCTTAATACGAATTCATAAAGCAATCAAAATTAATATTTTTTAACATCTAATTGGAACTAGATCATGAAATAGTAAGAGTTAATTAATTAAAATTTTCATTGACTCCTAAAATTAAATATATATTAAGTGTATGTTAATTGTAGTCCATTAGTATTTTGTAACAAACAAACCAGAAAACTTCATTTATTTTATTGTTTAAACAGCATTTATTTAAAACATAAAAAACTATGATTTTAATATTGAAAAATGATTTTGCTAATATTTTTAACAATAAAAAATTTTATATCTATAAAATCTATTTTTTTTAAAATGTCAGTAATGTAAGCTATGGAAATGTTTTCAAAAACCGTTGACTTTCTACACCATTAAACATGTTCAATAAAAAAAAAATTAAAAACTTGATGGTAAACTATATATACAAATTCAGAAAAAGTCCATTTATGTTGAAGACCTTTTCTAAATGTCAGACAAAAAATCCATTCTAGAATTTTGAAAATTATTAATAAAAATATGTCGACCTAAAATATGCTTTAAAGATTAAGTCGTCCTATAATAAAATAGTTCTTTTAATTCTTTATCTAATAATAAGTACACGATATAATTTTGTATTTTAAAAAAAGCTAAGTGATAAATATTAGTTCATATATTTTGGAAATATCTTGATGTGCAGCTTAATTTACCACCATTATGTATCAAATATTAAATCAATTATTCATTTTTAAAATTTTAATTTTGTATTTTTAGCTTGTAATTTTGAATTAAAGAAATTAATTACTATTAATATTGTTTGTTATAATAATAATAATAATAATAATAATAATAATAATAATAATAATAATAATAATAATAATAATAATAATAATAATTTTCTTCTTATGTATTGCAAATAAACTTTTTTGCTTAATATTTCTCATAATTTTAGTATAACTTGAATATCAGCAGTATATAGAGAGGTCAATTAGCACCTTATAAATATTTAAATAAAATTGTCTTATTCTCTATCTTAGAACAAAGCAATAATAGGAAAAAGTGCATAATTTATCCACTGGCAACTACAAACTTAAATAATGTTATTTTAATGTTTATTAAACATTGGTACTGCCATGGTAGAATTTCAGGCTCTAAAGCTTAATGTCCAAGGGTTCATGCCTACAAATATCACTTCGACTTCTCGAGAACTACAAGCTGTAAAACCTTTTAATTACACAATGTTTTTAAACAAATTAATTAAAATAAAAAAAGTTGTTACTTTATAAAATGAAAGACTGAAAGAGTATAATCAGGAATGATAATAGTTGTAAAAAAACAAATATGAAAAATGTCAAAGAGAACTAACTAACAGACACATATTGATTACAAGAGAAAATAAAATGATTACAATGAGTAGTGTTTCAGAAAGTTTATAAGTTTTTAACACATTTTCAAATAGTACTTGCTAAACAAAATTCAGAACTAATCCTTTCTACTTAAGTTATATAAAGATAACTATAATTATACATCTACTAATCCTAATTTTGTTAATTCAAAATTATACTGTGACACTGTAAAAAAAAATTATCTCTATTATAAATAAATTAAACTATTGCAAATATAAAATGTCAAAAAATATATATTTATTTAATGTTAATTTTTCTAGATTCTTCAGAATTAATTAATAAATAGCAAAACTAGTTATGTTAAAAATAAAAATTTAATTTAGCCAATAAAATCTAATCAACATTAGTGATAATGTTAAAATATATTTATTTGCACAACTATCAATCAATCATAATTTCTTGCAAATTGAAGCAAAAAAGCCAAAAATATTTTTTAATTTATGTGCCAATCGCTTGAATTTTAGAGTACAAAATATTTGTAATATGTGTATAATTCGATTCTTTATTTATTTAATGTATATATCAACAGCATTTAGCCAATTATAGATTGCATGGTAAGTTAATTATTATATACAAATCTAAATAAGCATTAAAAAATAATAACAATAAAATAGAAAAACAATAAAATGAACAAATAAGTAAAAAGTTAATATATCAACTGAAATTAAGAATAATATTTTTTATTAGCAAAATTTTTGTTCTAGGTAAACGAAATAAAGGGGGAAATGTTAATATATCAGATTTACAAATTTTAAGTTCAAAAATATTGTAAGTACAAGTGTTATATTTCTGTTTTTTGATAATTAATCTAGAAAACAAATTAGATACAGAAATATTATAGGAAATAAATTTATGAAGAAATTTTAGGATCTCTTGTTTTTTGTCGCAACATTAAGTCAATATAGTATTCATTATTTAAACTATTTAATTTTAAAAGTTTGTCAAAAACAGACTGGATTTTTATATTTGTCTTGTTATGAGGATTCCATATAATTGAACCATACTCCAAGTTGGGAAGTACTAAGAATATAAAAAGTTTAATTTTTGTAAATTTATTGAATGATTTTTCATATCTATAAATAGCTTCTACAATTTTAAGAGACTTATTTACCATAAAATTAATGTGGTTATGAAAAGACACATTATTGGACAAAAAAAATGTCTAGATATCTTTGATGATTATTTATTATGATTTTAGAGTCACCAATATAGTAGGAAAACCTTACGATTTCAGGTTTTTTAGAGTAAGAGACAATTGAGCACTTATCCATATTTATATTTCTATAATTATATTCACATTAATTGAAGTAATTATCTATATCATTTTGAAGTAAAAAACAGTCATTAATAAAATAAACATGCTTAAAATTTTTGCAATCATCTGCATAGCATAGAAGATTTGAAAATTTAATGTAATTGTTTAGGTCATCAATGTATACATTAAACAATAATGGTGCAAGAACACTGCCTTAAGGCATCCCACTGAAGCAATAATATGGTAATGACAATTTATTTTTAAACTTCACACATGACATTCTATTTTTAAGAAAAGAGTCAAACTAATTAATTAATAATTTGGAAAAATGTAATGTACCAACCTTTTGAAGAAGAATTTTATGATTATGTCTATTAAAAGCTTGGGGCATATCAAAATAAATAACATCCAACCTAGATTGATTCTCAATTGAATTGGAAATGTGATCAAAACATAGTTGGAAAATGTGTTTCAATGGAATTATTACACAAAAAGCCATGCTGCTCTGATGTCAAACCTTATGGACATCCAAGATAATTTTAGTGTATAATGAGCAACAGTGTGTAGAACTAAAATAGGCCTATAGTCACCAAATCTCTAGATCCTTTCTTAAAAATATGTACAACTTTAACAATTTTAAGGGATGTAGGAAAAGTACCATTTGCTAAAGAGCAATTAAAAATATGCAAAAGAGAAGTAATATATTCAGAACTGCCTTCATAAATGAAAACTGGAATATTGTCCACACTAGAATGTAATTTAAGCTGCTTAATAGCAAAAAATAATAAAATCAATAATAATATTGTTTAAAAGTTAGCTGAATGTAGCTTATTAAAATTGAAAAGATTTATTCAAATATAAATAACCACAAAATATATACATTTTGAAAACTTAGTAAAGAAAAATAATAAATGTTTCATTTCTAAGGTCACAAAATATACACCATAATCAAAAATTAATAAATGAATAATTTATCAAATAATGCTTTAGCATAATTCTGCTTCTTAATATTTAATAGACTATCTATGTAAATATTAATCATCTGGTTGATTCCAACAAAAATAATAAAGATTTTTGGATGAATACATTCAATATAATGCACTTTCTTAATAAAGACAACCAAAAAATAATTTAAAAATTTGAAATGCTTTATGATCTGGAGTCCAGTATTTATTTATTTTTACAAAACTTCTATAATATAAAGTAGAGAACATTAACATTAATAATGCATTTTAAATATGGTTTGATTAGAATACATTGGTGATAATGTGGATTTAAATAAGTCAATAAAAATCATGTTTTATTTTGTTATAAGAGATATGATGTTTTTTTTATCAAAACTCAAACTTTCTTCTTTATTGCATTTAATTAAAATCATTAAAATATTGGATTCCTGATTTTGTATCTGGTCTATGAAGAAAAAAATCAAGTTGATTTTAATTCAGAGCACAGAACATGTAATATTTCAAATTAATAGACTGAATAAAGTAATAAATGTGATTATAGTTTCTAGATAGATTGCATAATCTAGTTCTTTTTACAAGTGTAGACCAATAACATGAACTAGAATGACTTTTACTAAACATTCATTATAGGTAAAAAATATAGACTGGATTTCTACTTTCAAATCCATATTTTGTCAATAAGAAAATAGTCAACTAATATTTTAGATATATCTATTGAGCCTAAATGTCAGCAATCATTAGTTTATCAAGGTAAGAAATCAATTTTCACTTTATTTCATACCTATATAACTTTCCATTTATATATATATATAATTTTTTGTGAGTTCCTGTTTTGTAAATTTATTAATATTTATTTCTTAATAAGTGGTAAATTTACATATACCTTGTGCTTGAATTTATTAGCTATTAAAATACAACTAACTTGTCAAAAACATATATGATGTTAATCAGAAATTAGACTTTGTCCATACTTTTATTACTCATTTTTATTATTTTTATGCAAAAATTTGATTTTTAAACAATTTTTATAATCACTTTTAGAACTTATGATATTAATGAAATAATTATTTTGTATTCATAAAATTATTGCCATTTTTATTTGCAAATTTGATATTTTATTATTAAAATTAATTTCAATATTAAAACTTATACTTTTACTGAGATATAGTGAAGCTGTGATGTCACCTATATTTTGTTTTGATCCTACTTTGCAAATAGCACATATTTTAATGATAATCATTGTATAAAATAGAATATATATTGGGTATTGAACTGCACATATATAGTAATTGTGAACATGTCCATGTGCTTTTTATATGTATATTATGTATATATAAATTAAAATATTGCAAACAAAATTTATTAAAAGTGAAAATGTTAATTATTAAAAAAAAATTGAAAGGGTATATTATATATATTTACTGTATGTGTGTTCATCTATTCACAATTACACAAAAAGTAGTAGTAGTGGTAGTAGTAACTACTACTAGTAGTAGTAGTAGTAGCAGTAGTAGTAGTAGCAGTAGCAGTAGTAGTGAACTATGTTCATTTTTTTAAATAAAAAATAGTGAAATTCTGATTATTTTTACAATTTAATACCTTCTACCTCATATTGAAATAAACGAGATGTTTTATTTTTTTACAATAAAAACATGATAGCAGTCTTATTATAAGAAAATTACATCCTCTGTAGGTTTTTTTTTATGTTTTTAAATCCATAGTTACTTTCTGAATGTTCTTAAATGCATAGTTACTTTCTGAATGTTCTTAAATTTCATAAAATTATTAGTATTGAACTTAGGAAACATTTATTATGAGAAATAATGTACAATACATTCAAAAATAATAATAATGTGAAGGATTATATATATATATGTGTGTGTGTGTGCGCGCGTGTGTGTGTTTGCAACATAACAATTATTTATAAACATGATTACGTATAGCACTCTCATTCAGTAAAATGGTGCTACTATATTATAAAATTTATTAATTTTATGAACATTATTTTTTTTTAAAAATTTGATCACCTAAGGCCTTCTGAAATGGAAAGTAGGCTCCTTCTGTATTGTAAAATGTATTCAATTTACAAATTTTAATGAGTTTTTTGTTTACTTATATTTTTTTGAATAAGGTATAACTGAAGTAGTGAATATTAATACAGTAAACATCATAACTTCATTGTATAATTAAAACATAAGACTTGATGAAAAACATTTTTTTCATCAAAAAATACAACTGAAGAAGAAAACATCAAAAGAAATTAACAAATAGACCGTCTGTTATTTTTCAAAATAAATATGCTTAACATGTTAATACTTTACAATCACTCATAATTTTAACTTATAGAGAATTTATCAACTGTTATGACACTATACATACATAACCATAATATAATATCCAATGGAAATACCACCATATATATATATATATATATATATATATATATATATATATATATATATATATATATATATATATATATATGTTATGGGTAAAACTGTGTTTTATATCATATTACTTATCAATATTTCGATGAAATAACATCACATCCTCCATTGTCAAGGTACATATTTAAAGAAAACCCATTAGATCTCAAGTAGTAATGGGATTGAGTAAGAGGTAAAGAACGAGATTGAGTGTAAAGTATTTCAGTATTCAGAATACATGGTTTAACTGGATGTTTATTTTTTTAAGTTTTTCCATTAATTGATTTCATGTTTACATTAGAAAAGAGATATAAAGTAAGTTGTCTCCACAAAGCTAAAATGCATAGTGCTTCATCAGCTTTAGTTAAACCAGTTTGTCTTTTTAATCTACTAAAAAGACCAAATAAAAAAACATTCTGTTAATCCACTTATTTTGAATGCTCAATTACTTCACGCTTAATCTCATTCTTTACCACATATTCAATCTTGTTACTACTTCACATCTAATAGTTTTTCTTTAAAAATTTGACTTGGACAATGGTGGATATTATTTTAATGAAACATTATCAATATTGTTATATTGTCAATATTGTTATTTTACATATTAAGCCTGCATGTTGACCATCCCTCTTCTATGTATTTAAATAAATACTGTCCTATATATGTGGGGTCAGAATGAGTTGATATCAACATGGGCATGATAACAATATTGGCATCAGCATGGAATTTGGGAATTCTATCATCAGATTTCCAATGATATGGATGGCTAAAGAGTTGGTGGTTATAGTAGAATAAAGCTGTCCACTGAAGTATAAAAGGATTTTTTATCTTAATATAAACTAAGCACTGATTGTATATATGTATGGGAGATGATAATCTGGACCAACTGATGAGTGCTGGTTCAGCACAAAATAAATATATTGGTGGTTATTTATCTTCTTTGCATGTGTGTGGTCATGTATATCAGTTGTATGAGATAATGTGGATAGTTGAAGTGGCTTAAAAGTCTGAGTTCAAATCCCTTATATTTACAATTGAGCTCCAGGTATAAGAGTGCCTGGTATTTCAAACCTATATATATATATATATATATATATATATATATATATATATATATATATATATGTTCAACAGATGGCGTTTTACCAAAACCACCGAACAAGTGTAAAATTTGTTTACATAAATGAAAAAAGAGTCAGAATTAACTACCTCTTTCATTTCCTCACCCCCAGATCAGCTGATTTCAAGCTGGTTTGCTCTCATCAGTGAGGGATAGAGTATAGAAACTAAATCTAAACACTGACTCTCAAGTGTTTATGCAAAACGTTTCTATCAGTTTGCAAGCGTGAATTTTTCAGACCGGTAAAGTCTTCAAACTCAGCCTAGCAATCCAGATATTTATATGGGTCCGATCTCAGTTCAGTATCACCACATAATCAAAGTCTCTGCAATATATATCATTGCAAGAAAACTTTAAAGGTACATTTATGAAAAACAAAAACAAGTTATTCACGTAACTTGCTATCACTTGTTACGTGAATAACTTGTTTTTGTTTTTCATAAATGTACCTTTAAAGTTTTCTTGCAATGATATATATTGCAGAGACTTTGATTATGTGGTGATACTGAACTGAGATCAGACCCATATAAATATCTGGCTTGCTAGGCTGAGTTTGAAGACTTTACCGGTCTGAAAAATTCACGCTTGCAAACTGATAGAAACGTTTTGCATAAATACTTGAGAGTCAGTGTTTAGATCTAGTTTCTATACTCTATCCCTCACTGATGAGAGCAAACCAGCTTGAAATCATCTGATCTGGGGGTGAGCAAATGAAAGAGGTAGTTAATTCTGACTCTTTTTTCATTTATGTAAACAAATTTTACACTTGTTCGGTGGTTTTGGTAAAACGCCATCTGTTGAACATAAATAACAAGTGATAGCAAGTTATGTGAATAACTTGTTTTTGTTTTTCATAAATGTACCTTTAAAGTTTTCTTGCAATGATATATATTGCAGAGACTTTGATTATGTGTTGATACTGAACTGAGATCAGACCCATATAAATATCTGGCTTGCTAGGCTGAGTTTGAAGACTTTACCGGTCTGAAAAATTCACGCTTGCAAACTGATAGAAATGTTTTGCATAAATACTTGAGAGTCAGTGTTTAGATCTAGTTTCTACACTCTATCCCTCACTGATGAGAGCAAACCAGCTTGAAATCAGCTGATCTGGGGGTTAGCAAATGAAAGAGGTAGTTAAGTCTGACTCTTTTTTCGTTTATGTAAACAAATTTTACATTTGTTCGGTGGTTTTGGTAAAACGCCATCTGTTGAACATAAATAACAAGTGATAGCAAGTTATGTGAATAACTTATTTTTGTTTTTCATATATATATATATATATATATATATATTATAATGATCCAAAAGGAAGTCTTATCTTATCTGCACTACAGAGCACCACTAGGCTACTTGAACCTAGAAGATTTTTAGACTAGGCAGGTATGCGCTGTTAAAGATCCAACTTTTATTTATTATTTTAGACTGTTAGCCCCAGTCACTAGCTCAGTGGAGATGCAGAGATAATAATATATAACTTTGCTCAATTTGTATCTTAAATATAAAAAAATAAAAGCCACTCCCAGTAATTAACACACAAAACATTTATTAGCGCACATATATAATCATTTAAAATTTGAGGAATAACATTTATTATCTTAGATTTTAATATTAACTTTTAATTTAAATTATTATTTTAAAATTTTAAACCATTCATATAAATGAATTCAATATTTTTTTAAGATTGTAAAGTATGAATAGACTACATAGATTGCATTTGAGAAGAAAATATTCTATCTCTTATTTAATGCTAGGACAAAGGTTTGCAGTCACACCGGCATCATTCCATCTGATACATCGATATATTCAATGCAGCATGAAGTACGACAGCACAAAAATGCCATACTGTCAGGAATGTACATCTGAACAGCATGGTTAGAGAAGACATTAACTCTTGTCCAAGTAAGAATGCTACATTTGTCTGGCAAGAAGAACAATAAAAAACTCCATAGAAAGGAACCGCATTTTCTATCTTACTATTCCCTTCCATAGGCAAAAAGGGGGTGTGCGGCATATAATGAAGTTCCTGCACATAGAGAACCTCATACTACATTTACTAATTACATCAATATATCCAATCCATTGACCCAATCTAACTATGAAACAAATAACCTAAGATTAACCCTCCCTTAATTAATTAATATAACTTTACAAATCTATATAGCCATTCATGTCCAACTTAAATTTAACATTTATATAAGTTCACACAGATGAATTTTATAAAGTTTGTTTTTTAATGTTCAATATAGATCGGCCACATAGATTACATGGTCAAAAACATTTCAAAATAAACATAAACGATCAAAATATAAAGTCATTGATGGAATTGCAGAAGGAAATTTACAAGAAACTAATGGCATTCATCATCAGATGCCGCATTGACACTAATAACTTAAATGACATCCAAATAAATACATTTTAGATACTCACCATAAAGTATCATTATTTACTGAATGTCTATATATTCTAATCAAATATGAAAACAAAAACATAATTAACTGCTAATGAATCTATGCAAGCATCTATACCCAACTTAAATTTAATGCATTTAAATAATTTATACAATAAATATTAATAGAAATAACTAAAAACATGGAAATGATTTTTAGCAAACTCACATGTATAAAAATTAAACAATAATTAATTTGGAAACTTAAGTCAGATAAAAATTCATTTCAAAATTTACATTAGCTGAATATTAAAAGCTTTTCCAATCTTAACAAAAGTTCTTAACTACTTTTAAATTTTATCGTTCATGTCTTACAGCAGAAGAATCCTGGTTCCTAGTGCCAATTCCCATAATGTCTCTATTTGAAGTCCGGTCTGTTGTTCTGGAGGTGGCCTTAGCTGGTTCAATCTTGGTATTACAGTCATTTTATTTGAAATAAGTGAGAGTGACAAGTGCGTCTTAGCGCCCTTCTCATAAAATCAAGCTGGAACTGTTTTAAATTGAATATTTTTTTCTTTTATAGTACTCCTCCAGATCCATTGAACATCATTTCCTTTCCAATAATTTCCATTAAAGTCTGAGCAATTGGTTACTGCTTCTATTGGACATTCTAATGTTTTTTAATTCACTTATCTATATCTTTCATCTGACTTTTTTCTATAAGAGCCCCAAGGGCTAGTTTGCTTTTCATTTAATTAATAAACACATCATTTCCATTTACAAAAATATTTTATCTTTAGATCTTGTACTTTTTTATAAAAAAGTACGTTCAAATATTATTATTATTTTTTTTTAAAAAAGAAAATAATTTTTAAAGTTTTGGATCTGTGCGAATATATATATACATACATTGAACAACTCTTTAATTTTAGCTTTTAGTTTTTTATTTACAAACTTAAAAAAAATATTTTATTCTAATTTTAAATTAATGTGACGGCATATACCATTACATATCAGTAAACTTCCTCAAAAAACAAAAACATTAAACAAAAAAAAGAATTTACTTAGTGTTAGTAATTACGATACACAAATTGATTATATATAAAAATTTCAAAAGGACAAAACTTTGGTTAGTAATTACAAAATCAACTATAATGATAAAAAAAAATTGATGACTGTTGATTCTTTATTACCAGCTAAATTTCTGCCCCCTCCCTTCCAAGTTTCTTTTCTTCTACTTTTAAGTACTACTTAGGCATGTTAAATGGTTGGATTGTAAATAAGACTTTTTTTTCTTTTTAAATAATTATGATTTATATTAATTATTACGTTTTATTTCTCGCATTTATTTCTACATATGCACAATTTTCTTACTGGCAGTACTTTTTACACAAAATTCCAACTATAACTTTATGTTAATACAAAAATATGTACACATTTCAGAAAAAATATTACTGGCTTCATATTCAAGGTACTCGTGGATTATTAAAGATCAGCTCATGTTGGGTAGCCAATTATAATGGTCTAAAAGGAAGTCTTATCATATCTGTACTACAAAGTGCCACTAGGCTACTTGAACCTAGAAAATTTATAGAGTAGGCAGATATGCGCTGTTAAAGATCCAACGGTTATTTATTATTTTAGACTGATAGCACCAGTCACTAGCTCAGTCGAGACGCAGAGATAATAATATATAACTTTGCTTAATTTGTATTTTAAATATAAAAAAATAAAAGCCACTGCCAGTAATTAACACACAAAACATTTATTAGCGCACATATATAATCATTTAAAATTTGAGGAATAACATTTATTATCTTAGATTTTAATATTAACTTTTAATTTAAATTATTTAAAAATTTTAAACCATTCGTACAAATAAATTTAATATTTTTTTAAGATTGTCAAGCATGAATAGACTACATAGATTGCATTTGAGAAGAAAATATTCTATCCCTTATTTAACCCTAGGCCAAAGGTTTGCAGTCACACTGGCGTCAATCCATCTGATACATCAATATATTCAATGCAGCATAAAATACCACAGTACAAAAATACCATACTGTCAGGAATGTACATCTGAACAGCATCGTTAGAGAAGACAATGACTCTTGTCCAAGCAGGAATGCTACATCTGTCTGGCAAGAAGAACAATAAAAAAACTCCACAGGAAGGGACGGCATTTTCCGTCTTACTATTCCCTTCCATAGGCAAAAGGGGGAGGTGTGGCATATAAAGGAGACCCTTCACGTAGCAAACCTCATACTACATTTACTAATTACACTAATATATCCAATCCATTGACCCAATCTAACTATGAAACAAATAACCTAAGATTAACCCTCCCTTAATTAATTAATATAACTTTACAAATCTATATAGCCATTCATATCCGACTTAAATTTAACATTTATATAAGTTCGCACAGATGAATTTTATAAAGTTTGTTTTTTAATGTTCAGTATAGATCAGCCACATATTTTACATGGTCAAAAACATTTCAAAATAAACATAAATGATCAAAATATAAAGTCATTGATGGAATTGCAGAGGGAAATTTACAAAAAACCCAATGGCATTCATTATAAGATGCCACATTGACACTAGTAACTTAAAAGACATCCAAATAAATACATTTTAGATACTCACCATAAGGTATCATTATTTACCGAATGTCTATATATTCTAATCAAATATGAAAACAAAAACATTATTAACTGATAACGAGTCTATGCAAGTGTCTATACCCAACTTAAATTTAATGCATTTAAATAATTTATACAATAAATATTAATAGAAATAAATAAAAAAAAGTGAATGTAAATGATTTTTAGCAAACTCACATTTATAAAAATTAAACAATAATTAATTTGGAAACTTAAGTCAGATAAAAGTTTATTTCAAAATTTATGTCAGCTGAATATTAAAAGCTTGTCCAATCTGAATGAAAGTTCTTAACTACTTTTAAATTTTATTGTTCATGTCTTACAGTAGAAGAATCCCAGTTCCTAGTGCCAATTCCCACAATGTTTCTATTTGAAGTCTGGTCTGTTGTTCTGGAGGTGGCCTTAGCGGGTTCAATTCTGGTATTACAGTCATTTTATTTGAAATAAGTGAGAAAGAGTGACAAGTGCATCTTATTGCCCTTCTCACAAAATCAAGCTGGAACTGTTTTAATTTGAATATTTTTTTTCTTTTATAGTACTCCTCCGGATTCATTGAACATTGTTTCTTGTTTCAATAATTTCCATTAATGTCCGAGCAATTGGTTACTGCTTCTATTGGACATTCTAATTTTTTTAATTCTCTTATCTATATCTTTCATCTGACTTTTTTCTATAAGAGCCACAAGGGCTAGTTTGCTTTTTGTTTAATTAATAAACACATCATTTCCATTTACAAAAATATTTTTTTTTTAGATCTTGTACTTTTTTATAAAAAAGTACGTTCAAATATTATTATTATTATTATTTTTTAAAAAGAAAATTTTTAAAGTTTTGGATCTGTGCAAATATATATATACATTGAACAACTCTTTAATTTTAGCTTTTACTTTTTAATTTACGAACTTAAAAAAAAAAATTTATTCTAATTTTAAATTAATGTAACGGCAATATACCCTTACATATCAATAAACTTCCTCAAAAAACAAAATCATTAAAAAAAAAAGAATTTACTTAGTGTTAGTAATTACGATAGACAAATTGATTATATATGAAAATTACAAAAGGACAAAACTTTGGTTAGTAATTACAAAATTGACTATAATGTTTAAAAAAAATTGTTGATGATTCCTTATTACCAGCTAAATTTCTGCCCCCTCCCTTCCTAGTTTATTTTCTTCTACTTTTAAGTATTACTTAGGAATGTTAAACGGTTGGATTTTAAATAAGACTTTTTTTATAAATAATTATGATTTATATTAATTATTACATTTTATTTCTCGCATTTATTTTTACATATGCATAATTTTCTTACTGGCCGTACATTTTACACAAAATTCCAACTATAACTTTACATTAATACAAAAAATATATACACATTTCAGAACAAATATTACTGGCTTAATTTTCAAGGTATTCATGGTTTATTAAAGATCAGCTCATGTTGGGTGGCCAATTATAATGGTCTGAAAGGAAGTCTTATCGTATCTGCACTACAGAGCCCCACTAAGTTACTTGAACCTAGAAAATTTATAGAGTAGGCAGATATGCGCTGTTAAAGATCCAACTTTTATTTATTGTTTTAGACCATTAGCTCCAGTCACTAGCTCAGTGGAGACTCAGAGATAATAATATATAACTTTGCTTAATTTGTATCTTAAATATAAAAAAATAAAAGCCACTGCCAGTAATTAACACACAAAACATTTATTAGAGCACATATATAATCATTTAAAATTTGAGGAATAACATATATTATCTTAGATTTTAATATTAATTTTAATTTAAATTATTATTTTAAAATTTTAAACCATTCGTACAAATGAAGTTAATATTTTTTTTAAGATTGTCAAGTGTGAATAGACTATATAGATTCCATTTGAGAAAAAAATTCTATCCCTTATTTAACCCTAGGCCAAAGGTTCGCAGTCACACCGGTGTCAATCCAACTGATACATCGATGTATTCAATGCAGCATGAATACGACAGCCCAAAAATACCAAACTGTCAGGAATGTACATCTGAACAGCATGGTTAGAGAAGACATTGACTCTTGTCCAAACAGGAATGCTGCATCTGTCAGGCAAGAAAAACAATAAAAAAACTCCATAGGAAGGGACCACATTTTCCATCTTACTATTTCCTTCCATAAGCAAAAAGGGGGTGTGTGGCATATAATGGAGATCCTGCACATAGCAAACCTCATTCTCCATTTACTAATTACACCAATATATCCAATCCATTGACCCAATCTAACTATGAAACAAATAACCTAAGATTAACCCTCTTTTAATTAATTAATATAACTTTACAAATCTATATAGCCATTTATGTCCTACTTAAATTTAACATTTATATAAGTTTGCACAGATGAATTTTATAAAGTTTGTTTTTTAATGTTGAGTATTGTTTGAACACGTAGATTACCCAGTCATAAACATTTCAAAATAAACATAAATGATCAAAATATAAAGTCATTGATGGAATTGCAGAGGGAAATTTACAAGAAACCCAATGGCATTCATGATAAGATGCCGCATTGACACTAATAACTTAAAAGACATCCGAATAAATATATTTTAGAAACTCACCATAAGATATCATTATTTACCGAATGTCTATATATTCTAATCAAATATGAAAACAAAAACATAATTAACCGATAACAAATCTATGCAAGCATCTATACCCAACTTAAATTTAATGCATTTAAATAATTTATACAATAAATTTTAATAGAAATAAATAAATAAATAAATAAAAAAAGAGAATGGAAATGATTTTTAGCTAACTCACATGTATAAAAATTAAACAATAATTAATTTGGAAACTTAAGTCAGATAAAAGTTCATTTCAAAATTTACATTAGCTGAATATTAAAAGCTAGTCCAATATTAAGTTCTTAACTACTTTTAAATTTTATTGTTCATGTCTTACAGTAAAAGAACCCCAGTTCCTAGTGCCAATTCCCACAATGTTTCTATTTGAAGTCTGGTCTGTTGTTCTGGAGGTGGCCTTAGCGGGTTCAATTCTGGTATTACAGTCATTTTATTTTAAATAACTGAGAAAGAGTGACAAGTGCATCTTATTGCTCTTCTCACAAAATCAAGCTGGAACTGTTTTAATTTGAATTTTTTTTTTCTTTTATAGTACTCCTCCGGATTCATTGAACATCATTTCCTGTTTCAATAATTTTCATTAAGGTCTGAGCAATTGGTTACTGCTTCTATTGGACATTCTAATTTTTTTTAATTCTCTTATCTATATCTTTCATCTGACTTTTTTCTATAAGAGCCCCAAGGGCTAGTTTGCTTTTCATTCAATTAATAAACACATCATTTCAATTCACAAAAATATTTTATTTTTATATCTTGTACTTTTTTATAAAAAAAGTACGTTCAAATATTATTATTATTTTTTTTTGAAGAAAAAAATAATTTTTAAAGTTTTGCATCTGTGCGAATATATATATACATATATTGAACAACTCTTTAATTTTAGCTTTTAGTTTTTTATTTACGAACTGAAAAAAAAAATTTATTCTAATTTTAAATTAATGTAACGGCATATACCGTTACAATATATATATATATATATGTTTTCACCAATTGCAGATATAAAATACACCTGGGTCTCATTTTATGTGGTATTTAGGTTCCTCAGAAAATGTGCACAAAAGAAACCATACAAAAATAGACTTAACTTACCTTGAAAAATTGTGGATACGTACTGTAATTTTCCAAAAATTGCATAAAAGCAAAGCAAGAATGTATAATTATGTTAAAATTTGCATAAAAAGAAACAGGAATATAAAATATGACTAATAAAAAATTTCAAATTTGAAAAAAATTGATACAAGACAAACTTTTTTTACTTTTTTTTATTAACTACAGCATTTAATTTTATTCAAAACAATACATTTTTGTGTGTAATTTACATTTTTTTCATACATGTACAGTATTTTAATCATTATCACTATGTGAGACATCAGATTCATCGATGTGATGTGATGTGTTGTACTGTAGCTTCTTCTTAAATGAAGTCAAGAATCTCTCAGCAATTATAGTAAGATAAATTTGTTAGCTACTTAATTTTACATTCTCCAATCTAAGTTTACCCTTATTCTGCTCCATCCCATTTCCACAACATAATCTTTGTGAACTAGCACCAACTTCTTTTTTTAAAATTGGTTTTATAGTGGATTTGCCAAAACTAAAATGTTTTCCAATTGTTGTTGATCCTTCCCATTTCACTAAGTGATCTAAAATTAAAATTTTTGTTTCCAAAGAAATTCATTTTCTTGGGTGTTTTTTTCTCTCCATTAGGGTAAACTAAAAGTTTAAAATAAAAATAAGAACTTAGACTTATGATAATAAAAAGACACCGACTCACCATTGTTGGACAAAATTTAAGTAAAACCATTAAAAATTAAATTCTTATTTTTTTTTTCAATTCCGTTTAAAAATCAAATTTCATCATTTCACATGACATTAATTTCAGATCACATTACATAATTTTTAAATTGTTAATTACAATTAAAAATCAGATTTTAATTGTCAAATTTAATTGTTCCCACCGCTATTATGCACCTTTTAAAAATAAACTTGTCGACACTAAATGATTAATTGACTACGTACTCTTTTTTAAAAAGCAAAAATAGAACGTGATTTAAAATGCAAAAACAACATACTTAATGTTTGAACAGATTTACATTATAATCTTGTAAAATTTATTGCTTGCGGATACTAAATGATTAATTGATTTCATACTCTTTTTTTAAAAAGCAAAAATAGAATGTGATTTAAAATGCAAAAACAACAATATGCATAGTATAGGCATCTATAATGTTTGAACAGATTTACATTATATTCTTGTAAAATTTAATGTGTGTATATAAAATTGGAGAAATCCTGATTTTAAATGAATTATGAACTTCTTTTTTGCTTAAAATCTATTACAGTACTATTATAAAGTGCTGAAAATATTGATATTATTAGATAGAAGTCAAACTCTGATAATATGCAATTACTTTAAATATGATGTGAGTGTGTGAAATTTATAATATTTAAAGTTATAGTGCATTATTGGAGCTCAACTTCTGATCTAATAATTTTTATTGCATAAAAGAAAATTGCATACAAAGATATTAAGAAGAAACATGAATCGCATAACTTTAAAATCACATTAAATAAATCCGCATAAAATGAGACCCGGGTGTACATGTTTTGTGGATTCAACTTTCAATGAAATTTTAATTTTTTTAATGAGTACCATGATTGCATACCATTTAACATTCAAAACTTATAATTTCAATTATTATATCTAGATGATAGCAGTAAGCAATATATCAAGAAAAGGAATACATTTTTCTTTAGGACAATCTGCACTTTTGCTCATGCAAAACTCTTTACACTGATGCTGTGAGGAAAAAGTTTTATTTATTTATACTTTTTTTTGCTTATGAGTTTTTTGAAAAAAATATTATATATTTATTATTTAATGTGCAGTGTTTCAATACACTTTTTGTCTAAATATATTTGACTATTAGGAGAACATTAGCCTGTCCAAATATATACAATATCGATCAAAAATTGATATTTAGTAATAACTTTATTATTTATTTTTATTGTTTTTTAATATTTCTAAAAGAAGTTTTAATTTTATAATTTATTATTTTATTGAAATAAATATAAAATAAGATTTTTAATTAAATATATATTTTTAAGACTTTGCAAATTGATTTCTTTCTAATGATAATATCATTGCTATTTATATTTGCAAAGTTGCTATTTTATTTTTAAGATTAATTTTATTAATTCAATTTATATTTTCAATAAAATTTAGCTAAAGTATAAAAAATTCATGAATAACTTTTTGTATAAAAAGGATAACTTAAAGAAAAAATGAGCAATAAAGGCCCATGAGTTTGCTTCATAACAATATGCTTAACAAGCTACCATTTTATTAATCAATTATAATTTTATACATATAAGATATTTAATTTATTTTTATATACCATATATACAATACAATGTGTAATAATATACTATCCATGATTAATCAAAAGTTTTGGTTTTAATCAGATCATTTCTCTCAATTCCATCATATTACAATCATCCATTAGCACTAAAAGTCAGATTGATGCATGCATTTTGTGAAAAAATGTTTCCTCTTCAGATGAGATATCTATACCTGAATGTCCATGCCATCCTTCTCACGAAAAATTTCTATCCACTTTTAGATAAACAAATGTTGTGGTGTAGATATATAATTTCAATTGATTTTTTAATAAATTATGCTTTAATATATCCACCATATCACAAATATCTACAAATTCAGCAAGGCAGACCATTCTCTCTCACCATGAAACAGTCTTCAAAAAACTTCACTGTTCGGGTGACTTAGAGGCATGATTATATGTACCTCCATATTCATGTTAACACCTCAATAACTTTCACTACAGTACCTTAATACAAAATATAGATGGGTTTCTATCCATTTTCACATCTTTGTAGAAGAGTGAACTGTCTTTATGCTATACATACGTATATTATTTACAGAATAATATTCAAGGCTAAATGCATTTGTAAGCAATCATTAAATACCAGACAACCCTTAGATAATCCTAATATCAATAACAATCAACAATTTCAAACTGTTGTCAAGGCAACCTCCTTTCAGCAATAAAGTTGGAATTTCACATAGCCTTAAGCATTATTACCCTTATTATTTAAGCAATACTTTGGGTGCAGTTTGAAATTTATAATTAAGTTTGTAATGTTATAATTGATTAGTCTGCATTCAGAATAGGTTACACTATGTGCTTATAGAAGTTTATTTAAAGTTCTTTGTATGAATAATTCCAATCTCTATTGTCAAGTTGCAATATTTAATGTCAATTAAGTATATTAGACCATTAATAAAGCTGAGATTTTAATTTTATTATTAAAAGAAGGTAATCAATAATTTGAAATTGCTGATTGCTATTGATTTTGGGATTGCCTAAGTATTGACTGGTTTTAATAGATAGATAGATAGATAGATAGATAGATAGATAGATAGATAGATAGATAGATAGATAGATAGATAGATAGATAGATAGATAGATAGATAGATAGATAGATAGATAGATAGATAGATAGATAGATAGATAGATAGATAGATAGATAGATAGATAGATAGATAGATAGATAGATAGATAGATAGATAGATAGATAGATAGATAGATAGATAGATAGATAGATAGATAGATAGATAGATAGATAGATAGATAGATAGATAGATAGATAGATAGATAGATAGATAGATAGATAGATAGATAGATAGATAGATAGATAGATAAATAGATAGATAGATAGATAGATAGATAGAGAGAGAGAGATAGATAGATAGATAGAGAGAGATAGATAGAGAGAGAGATAGATAGATAGATAGAGAGATAGATAGATAGATAGATAGATAGATAGATAGATAGATAGATAGATAGATAGATAGATAGATAGATAGATAGATAGATAGATAGATAGATAGATAGATAGATAGATAGATAGATAGATAGATAGATAGATAGATAGATAGATAGATAGATAGATAGATAGATAGATAGATAGATAGATAGATAGATAGATAGATAGATAGATAGATAGATAGATATTCAAATTAAATTCACTTTAACCTTATCATTATCACTATCAGAATCAAATTTTAGACTTAAATAAACAGTTCCTACTTCAAATCTATAATATTGTGTTATGTTTCCATCTTGTTATACACCTGGGTCTCATTTTATGCAGATTATTTTAATGCAATTTTGAAGTTATGCAATTCATTTTTCTTCTTAATATCTTTCATATTTCACTATATTTATTAGATATCAAGAAATTTAAATTATTAATAACTTATTTTCACTTGAAATACTTTTTTTTTCCAAAAATATAATGTTATATTAGCAGCTAACATGAATATGGCCTGAAGCTGTATTTAGAATTTTAGCTTCTATGTAAATAACCTATTTATACTAATGAGTAAATAATAATAGATTTATACTTACATATAAAAATATCACAATAAATATTCAAAAAAATTAAACTTTTAAAACGTATATTTTGTTATATATAACAGAAATAAATAATCTTTTAGATTTTGAAAATAAAAAATGAAGATTTTATAAACTGAAAATAATCTTTCTAATGATAATGTATAATCTTTTTGTTTTGATTTCGATCTCATTTTTTTAATATAGAAACAGAAAACCATTAACACAGCATAAGACTGAAAGTGGCACTTGTTGTACATCACATCATGAATTAAAATAAAGTGGCTAACAGGTTTCTCTGGGCATAATTGCTGAAAGATTCTTGGCTTTGTTTAAGGAGAAGCTACAATACTTCACATCACATTGAATCTGGTTTCTTTCCAGTTAACAAATGAATGCTAGTGATAATGATTAAAATATGTATGAAAAATGTAAAATTAAATATTGTAGTTAATAAAAAAAGTAAAAAAAGTTTGGCTTCTATTAATTTTTTTCAAATATTTGAAATTTTTAATTAGTCACACTTTATTTGCTTATTTTTTTAATGCAAATTTTAAAGTAATTTTTTTTTTGCTGCTTTGCTTTTATAAGAATTCTGAAAATTACAGACCCTATCCCTCATTTTTCAAGGTAAGTTAAGTCTATTTTTGTGTGATTTTTTTTTAATGTGGGTTTTCTGTAAAATCTATCTACCACATAAAATAAGACCCAGGTGTATTTATAGGTTAAATATCATGTTTGTCTATAACCATTTGCAAATATATTCAAACTATAAAATCAAATGAATTGCAGACACCATTTATAAATACAAAATCAAGTAGTTTGTTGCATGAAATTCAGGTTATCCATCTTCTCACCTAACAAAGATTTGTTCCTAGAAACACATGTAGTGAAAGAAGATGTTTAGCATTTCATACATTGAAAGATTAATGTATCATAAACTATCACAGATTTTAAATGAAAAACTTTAATTAGGTAATTCATTTTTTCACATAAATGTCAATTATTGTGCATATTTTTTTCACAATATAATTATTTTTTACAGTTTAATTGGGTGTTATAATGTGGTCTGTTGATTATTTCTATCCATATTTATGATATATGTACAGTGATGCAATAGTAGGTTAAGCATTGCATATTATATGGTTGATTTCAATGTATTTCAGTTATAATCATCATCGGTCATTATTAATTATAAATCAGATAAATTGCATCATTATAATGTAAAATTGGATTCGATTTCTGATGAGAAATTCAAATTATTCCAAGCCTTCATTTCAAACAAACTTTATTCATAATTAGTTGTTTACAATGAAAGTTATTTACAATGATTAAAGGTTGTCATTTGAGTTCTCATTTGTGGATAACAACAGTTTCAAAGATTTTAATACTTTGTTGGCTTGTGATTGTTCTGGTTTCACATTACAATCATACTTCTAGACAAAGGCTGTAGTTTTTTTTTCCCCCTGTCTTTGCATTTTGGCCTTTTTTTGTTGGCATTGGAGTGGTCTAGTGGCTATCAGTGATGAACTTGCGATAATTTGTTAGCAATTGTTTTTTCCCACTCATGTTAATCAATGTTCTAAATTCACTTGACTCCAGGTTTCGTCAGCCAACCAGGATATACATGATCTCTTGTCTTTTTCTTTTGTTTTTTTAAGAAGGTTGAGCAAGACATCTTCTGCTAGTTGGTCCAGTTCTTTTTGAAAAGTTATTTTGCACCTAATGGTCCAGATGGCAAAGTTTATAAAAGTTGCCAGTCTTATTGTACCGAACATGCCCTTTTTCAGGGCCAGCTTTAGTGCTACTTGGGCCTGTTCAGGTTTGACCATTCTTTTTACAATTATTTTTCAGAAGTTCTCCCATGCTTCACAATGAGTAAGGATGTGATCCATTGTCTCCTCATCTTTATTACATAAGGGGCAGATCGTGTTAATATTGTATCCTCTCTGGTGGCACAGAAAGGCTGCAGTAGGTAGTGCACCCAGGTTTATTTTTATCAAGAAGTCCACATGTTTTGGTTCTAGCTTCCAAAATTTTGTCAGCTTTATAAATCTGGGAATTTGTATGGGGAGTAAGCAGACAGCTTTATTTCTCTCCTGAAAAACTGCTTGGTAGACTTCCCAATATGTGAGTTTAGCATCAAATAGAGTACTTGAGGTTTTAATGCTCTCCACTACTAAGGTAGTTTGTTGTTGAATCCATAGTTTTTTAAGTTTTGGGGGTGGCCTGTCTGTTGGTTCGACCTTTATTAAAGGGATTGGGCATTTCATTTTTGGATTGTCATGGAGTAATTTGGTAATTATGTTGTGTGCTCTTTGTATTAGAAATATCTTAATAGAGTGTAGTGCCAGACCATTCAATGGTTTTGGTTTCTGCAATCGTTTTAGACTAATAACAGCAGCCTTCCCTCCCCAGCATAGTCGTCTGCATAGCGTCTCCACTTTTTTTATGAACCTTGTTGTGGGGGCAAATCCAGCTAGGTAGTAGATGATTTTGGGAAGGACTACTGAGTTCAGTAATGTGACTTTACCCAACAGTGATAAATATATCTTGGATAATGTTGACACCGTTTTTTCAATTTTGTTCAATAATGAGATCTCTAAATTTTTCCTCATGACTGATGGTGGATCGAACAACTGAAAACCCAGAAATTTCTGAGGGGATGCTCTCAGTCTACTCGGGACTTGCTTCCCTGTCAGGATTGACCACATGGACGATTTGCCTTCATTAATTCGCAGACCGGTGTCCATTGCAAATTGATCTAGGATTTCTTTGAGCCTTGCAAACTCACTCTGTGATGAGAGGAACACCACCACATCATCCATATAGGTGATGTGTCTGATGTTTTCTCCCAGCAATGGAATTGCAATTCCAGGAAAGGAAGCCTCGATGCTTAACAGTAATGGATTAACATAGGCTCCAAAGAGAAGTGCGCTTAGTGGCGAGCCCTGAGGGATGGAAACACTGGGCCTAAATCCTGGGGCAACTCTGCCATCCAATGAGAGACAAACCTCCCTGTTTTGCAGGAGGTTTTCAATCATCTGAAGGTAAGCTGGGGGCACTTGGAGATCCTCCAGTACACTAAGCAGCACATCTATCCTGACGCAATCAAAGGCTCCGGCAAAGTCCAGTTGTACTGCGACTGGCCGGGACATTCTTTTCCTACGAACCTGATCTATAATGAGGCGAAAATGACTGACAGCATCAGCAGTCGAGCATCCTTTCTTTGCAAATTGATAAGCTGAGAGTCGCCCAATGAATAATTCCTGAATATCTTCCTTTATAAGTCCTTCTATGGTCTTTACCATCAGGGGTACCATTGATATAGGACGCAGGTTTTCCAAGTCATGTGGGGCTTCCCATTTTTTTATTAGGGGAACCATGGCTATTGGACAGAAATCTGTAATTTCTCTGCTGTCTTCTGCAATATAGTCCACCATTCTCTTCATTATTGGAAGTGTGAATTCCCGTAAATGGAGTAGCAGGAATTTGGGGATTCCAGGTAGGCCAGGGTGTGTCCTATCCGGTAAGGCTTCTAATCTCTGCAGAATTCTGGTTTCGGTAATTTTGTGAAGGGGGGTGTCTTTTGTCACAAATTTTTTCCACAGATTGTACATACCCAGGGGTTGGAATTTCTTGAAGTAAAATTCCCGAATCTTGTCTAGCTTGGAAACTCCAGAGTAGTTAAATCCTTGTACTTTTATTGAACATGGGGCCTTGGACTTCCTGTTTGAACCAAGGGCCCATCGTAGGTATCCTCTAGTCCAGCAGTGCTGATGGTGAAGATATTGTTGAGCTCTTTTGATTGAGAGGTATTCAGCAATAGCACTTTGGACAAACTTGTATCTAGATTTCAGTGACAATATGTTAGGTATATTTTGCGCATCTGGTGGTAATTGTTTTAATTCTCTGGCTATTTTGTCCAACTCTCCCATCATTCTTATCGGGCCTCTTGTTTTGTATGAACAGTTATTGATCAATTTTCCAAGTGAGTTTACAAAATTCATCCATGCATCAGTTGCTGGTAAAGTTAGTATCTGAAGATGATGAAAAGTTATGTAGGCCCAGATCTGATATTAGCTGGGTTGTGATGTTGTATCTAGTCAGCATTCTTTTTGTTCGAGGTAAATCTGTAATTGGAAGCATCTTTCCTCCATGATATACCTTGACTTCTAGCACCAGATGGTCAGAGAAAACTGTAGGCCAGAGGTGGGCTTCTATTGTCGAAGTCAGAGAAGGTGAGAAGTATACCAGATCTATGAGAGACTTCATCTTTTTTGTATAAAAGGAGAAGGCATCTTCAGGGAATAAACTTCTTCCACTTGTTACTGGGAGATTTATACATTTGATGTATTTTGATTGAAACTGATTGTAGGTGTGGTTGAAATCTCCAATCAAAATGATTGGAAATGGGCTTGTTCGTAGTACTGAATTTATAGTATGTATTACTCTAGTAACCATTTCAGGGTTCTTAGACAGGTACACGTTTATAATATTTATATACCCTCCTTGGAACTGGATAATTGCGATTAGGCAACTAGCATCTATGTGCAGTAATTTAGATAGTGATATCTGTGATTTTTTATTTATTATAATGGCCACTCCACCGACTGCTGAGGAAGAATACGAGTAGTGAAATATGCCGTATTCTTCTATTATTTTCATAATTCTCTCATCTGTCCGGACATGTAACTTAGTCTCGGATAAGCATAGGATGTCTGGGGCCTGCCTACGAAACCAGTGTGACAGTGCATAAACTCTGTCACGAAAATTTAGGCCCCTGACATTAACAGAACATATGTTTAAAGCTAACATAGGCAGTTGATTATAGACTAGTAAGACTGGTTATCGACTGATTTGTTGATCTTGAGAGTGCTCTCTTCGTCAGAGGTTGATGAATTCACTTCTTGGTCAGTCTGGGCATCATTTTCAGCCATTGTAGAGGAATATTCCAAGCCTTCAAACTGTAGGACCTGTTCCAAAAAATCATCTTCTAAATTGCTTTCCTGTTCACATTCTTCTTTGTCTGAGTCAGTCTTCTCATCTCCAGATGGCCTAGTCAGAGGAGGAGAGCTTAGCCTCACTTTTTTTTCTTTATGACTGAAGTTACTGGTTGGTGGATAGTGCATGTCTAGCAAGTCATCTACAGTCGGGCATTCACCACTTGAAGATGAACCCGCTGTGCCTATCTTTGATTTCCTTGATCTGACTCTCTTCTTGCGTCTGGGTGGGACAGGCTGGAAGAGGCTGGTGCTTTCTGCTTCATAGTCATTCAGGTTTGGGTTTCTTGGTTGAACCTCTTCTCTGTGAATCTTCTCCATTTGTTGAGCCACTTCAGTTATTGCTAAGCTAGATTTCTGGCTCGTGCTGTTGGTTGCAATCATTTTCTTGTCATCAGGGAAGTATATCTGGTAGTTTTTGAGAGTTTCTTTTTTGTCATATTTCTGGAGGTGAGGGCTGTTGGCTGTTGTAGACCTATAGCCTCTTGTCTCCGCTTGAGGCAGTGGTGTTGGCTTCTCAGTTTTCCTATTACATTTGTGGAATTTTTTCATGATTGCTCCACAATGGGTGCATGTTCTTTCACTGCAGTCCCTCATCAGATGACCTCGTTGTTGGCAATGAAAGCATTGTGGAGCCACTCCACGTAGCACTATGATGAGTGGTTGGTCATATAATTCAACCCCCCCTGGTATTGTTAAAGGTGAAATCCCTTTTCTTAGTACCAGGCTGAAGTCAGCTACGTTGGTGAGAATATCTTTCCCTAAGTGACTAATAGCTCTGTATCTGAAATTGGAAAGGTTGCCATACGGGGAAAGGATGTTTTGTAGCTCTGTTTTTCCAAAGTTTACATTACAGTTTCTAACATAGCCTTGTAATGTACTGGGTCTATTTAAATCTATTGTGATCAAGTAGAGTCCATTGAGGCATCTGTGGTTATTACGGAAAGCTTCTTTGGCTAGGATATTGTTAAATTGGACCGCCACGTATCTGTCATTAGGGTGGAACAATACTTTGTAGATTGAATCCCATATTCCTTCAGTTTTAAAAAGGTCAAACAGTGAGTTTACTGGGAATTTATACAATTGGTTATTGTCATCTGTTGTTGACAAAATAATAACTTTGTCATCTTTATAACTTTGGAATGATTTCATCAAGAGAGCAGGGATGGTTTGGTTAAAGTTGGAGCTTATTCTTGCATGATGTGCTGGATCACATGAACTATCATTAATGGCAGAAGTCGACAAGTTGTCATAATTTTCTTCTCTCTGAATTGATTCAGAGTTGTCCATTATTTCAATAGCTCTATCAATCAGGTTTGAAGTAGTATGAGGATTGACGTCAGGTCTATTCTGATATTGTGTTCTTGAATTATTTACCATTGTTGTTTTTATGGCAGCTTTCTCGGCATATGACATTTTTTTTGGCTGTTCTTCAGCTGTATTAAGTGGTGGACTAGAACAATTAAAATTAAAGTTTATTCTGTCTATGTCATTAACAGAAGAGGTTTTAGACTTGAGTTTGGGGAATTCTTCTCCTCTACTATTGTCTGTTTCTCCCTTGGGAACCATAGTGCGGGAGTTGTGGCATCTTAATTGTTTGTCCATTGGTAGTAGGAAATCATTGTTAGCTTGGGAATTGTTATTAGTGTTGGGAGATGCGAGATTAATCAAGCCTGATCTTTTATTTGTTTTTTGTTCTTGATTGGGGTGATAATCACTGTCATATTTGTATGTGCTTTAACTAACATCTGTTTTTTGCAAAATAAAGCTACGAACGCTTGTAATAATCTAAAAATAAACTAACAATTCATTTTTTAAAAATAAATATTTTTAAAATAAATAATATATTATAACAGTTTTTAAAATAATAATCCTATATTATTAAAATCCAGTATTAATCTTCTATCATGTACTACTAATAATTAAAATATTTATATTCCACTTATTAAATATTAATTTTTATCAACAATAAATATATGTATTTAATTTTAACTTGTCTTTTTTAAACTTTTAAATCTTTAAACATTCATTTATTAAATTTATTTATGCAGTGTTGATTGTGGCCAGTTTTCCCAACCATATACTATTATCACCCTATTGAAACGTCTCTCTCAAACATCAGCACAATTTTCACATATCAAATAATCTCATGAATTACTTTAATTATACTTTTAAAAGATTATCAGTAAATGAACTTAACATCATATAGCTAAAGATATCTTAAATTTAAAATTTTTTTATAGATGATGTTACAACAATTTATGGAGACCCTACAAAAGGAGCACATATATATACATACATATATATTATAACGGTCAGATGGAATTAAAAGTCTTACCATATCTGCACTACAGGGCGCCACCAGGTTATTTGAACCTGGAAAATTTATAGTAGTAGGCAGATATGTAAGTTAAGAAAAAAAAATTATATATATATTTTATTCCAACCACCAGCCCAATGCCACTAGCTCAGTGAGATGCAGACATTTATAAACTAATTCTTATCTAAAAATATTTTCAATATTAAAAAAAATAATAGAAGCCACTGCCAGTAATAACACAAACAAACATTTATTTAAATATATATAAGATTTAAAATTATTTTAGTATCACTTTTACTTTAAAATTTAACTTACATTTTAACTTGGATTTTAGAATTTAATTTACGTTTTAACTTTTATAAGTTCGCACAGATGAGTTTAATATTTTATTAGAGTGCTGAGCATGAATAGACTAAATAGATTGCATTTGAAAATAAAATATTCTATCCTTGATTTAACCTTAGGCCAAAAGTTCGCAGTCAAACCAACGCCCATCTATCTGATATATCAATGTATTCAATGCAGCATGAATATGACAGCACAAATATCATAGTGTCAGGAATGTAAATCTGAACAGCATGATTATAGAAGACATTGACTCTTATCCAGACAAGAAAATTAGATCTGTCTAACAAGAAGAGCAATAAAAAAAATCCATAGGAAGGGACTGCATTTTCTATCTTGCTATCCCATTCCATAGGCAAAAAGGGAGTGTGCAGCATATAATGCAATCCTGAACATAGTGGACCTCATACTACATTTACTAATTACACCAATATATCCAATCCATTGATGCAATCTAACTACAAAACGAATAACCTAAGATTACCCTCCCTTAAACTAACATAACTTTACGAATCTCTGCCGCCATTCATGCCTGACTTATCTTTAACATTTATTAAAAGTTGTTTATACAAAAAAAATCAAACTTGAAAGAACAGAAAATAAATTAATGGAAATGATTTAACAAACAAATAATACATTCAATAAAAATAATTAATAAATAATTTAGTTTGGTCAGATAGAAAATACTATTGTTATAATTTAAATAATGGGAAAGTTTTATATTTAATGTTCATGAATTTTCTAAAGTTCTTATGGTTTTAAAAAGGTCCATATTTTGTACTTGCTTGTAATTTTGAATGTGAATTCCCACAAGGTCATGAGGAGATTGGTGTGCAGTTGGCCATTGGTCCTTTATTGTAGCTGGTATTTAATTGCCAGGCCCAGATGTCCTATAGTCCGCAATATAGGAAAATGTTGTTTCATTTTTTTAGAACAACTGAAGGAATTGAAAGTGCATTTTTCAATCCTTTCTCTTCCAACTCTCTCAGACTTAACACATTTCACCTCTCTCAATCACATCTCTTTCCTTTTATAATCAACTTTTGGATCGAGTGTGCATTACATCATGACAATGATGACCCTTTTGTTGAAGTCCATTTCCTGAGGGATTTCTTTTATTGGATATTAGTTTCTATTGTTTTTCTCT
>JAQFVV010014567.1:0-32865 GCA_028023455.1 Epiperipatus broadwayi
GTAAAAAGTGAACCGTCAATAGAAAGCCAAAAGGAGAAATAGTGTCCGCAGAATTATAGAGTGGGCGTCGGGTTACAATTTATAATTATATATATATATTGGTGATTATTTATCTTTTCAACATGTGTGTGATCAGGTGGATCACCAATATGAGAAGGCATGGAGAGTTGAGGGTTGTATGAAAGTCTGAGCCCCTTATATATTACATTATTTGTGCAGGTGTAAAGATAAAGTAAAATATGGGGAAAGAAAATAAAAACAAAGATGGATGGTTCAATAATAAATGGATATCAATACCTTAATATAAAGATGTATTTAAGATTTTAGGAAAAAAGTTAAATGAGAATATAAGAACTGCTTGGAAGAATAGTAAATCATTGGAAAAATTGATATCTAATGTAAAAAGAGAATAATAGGAAAGTAAAATACGATTGGTATACAAAACAATTTGTAAGAATAGCAATAAAATATATATAGGTCAAACAGGAAAAACAGCAATAGAGAGGGGAAATTGGCATAATAGGGCTATTGATAGAAAGGATACGAATTCAGGAGTATACATTCATAATTTGAATACTGGCCATAGAGTGGGATTTATTGAAGATATGGAAGTTATAAAATAAGTTAAAGATTATAATCAAAGGAAATATTATGAGACAGTATATATTCAAAAGAATATGAGTAAATGTGTTAATTTAGTTAAAGTACCTACAAAGTTGAGTAGTAAATGGGCATTAAAGGATAACTGAAAAATTTAATATATGGTTGATTTGTTTTTGTTTTTTAATTGTTTTTTTAAATATATTTGATATATGTAAATAATTAATTAATGTAAATAATTAGTTAACTATAAATAAATAAGGTTATATTTGAAGATATGGTTAATAGAAATATATGAGAAATGATATATAATTTAGTTTAGTGTATAGAGTATGTGTATATATAATTATTGAATTGTATTTAATGTAATTTTATTTATTGTATAAAAATAATGTATATAAAAATAGAGGGGGAAGTATATATTGTAACATTTTCCATACTTTACTAGATTTTGGTAGGCCTTCTTTTACTCACCGTAAATTTAGTGAAAGGTAATCAAGCTATGAGTACAGAAAATGCAAATATTTCATTCATATTTCTATAAACATAATTATATTTCCTGCTCAACTCTACCTAAAAATTGTTACGATTACAATTGCCAACAAAATCAGTTTTTAATTTATAAATGAGGGCTCCAGAGTCATTAGACTCACTGATTCAGCATCAAACATATCGTAACTTAACAGAAAATGAAGTAAACGATTGGGATTTTCATTTCCCGTAACTTAGTTATAATTTATAGAATTATATACCCGGGATTTAATTGCTAAGTATTCGAAAAGGTAAATTATCTGTTCTAATAAACTAAGCCTTCTAAATTTAATAAACATTAATAATGTACAATGAAAAAGTATGAAAGCAAAATATTTCATTCTAACAAACTTAAAAATATTTTTAAGATAAATAATTAAATAAAATTCAAGAGTACACGTTAATCCAGATATTAAATCAACTAATTAGATAAAATAATTAAAACGAATAAACAATATTCACTTAGAAATTTCTTCTATAAAGTTATTTTAAAATGACAATCTCTTTAATAAGAAAATTAAGACTATATCCAGATTATATTATAAGCTTATAGGGAGAATTGTTTGCAAACTTTAAGTCACAATCAGAGAATTGTTGCCTCCGATAAGTTTATGTAGGTTATGGGAAACCATGCATTGTTTTTTCTGTGGTAGAAGGAGCTCATGGCCATCAGTTATAAGTGATCTTGGTCTGTCCTAATGGCTAGTCATGGAAGCTTTTCTCATGTCCGTTTTCAGGAACGATGTCAGCAAAAGCCTCGGTCCATTCCAACATGCAGAATTATTTCAGTGTGGAATGGTCCTGGATATATTTTGTTATCCAGGACCAACCAAAAAAATAGACAAGACCCTGATCAAACTGGTCTCCTCTTTTTATACTCGAGATCCAGTTTTCAGACTTCTGCGCATACTTTTTGCTTTTGTTAAAAATACACATAATAATCTTGTGCATTCTTTTGGATTTTTCAGTTACTAAGTTCTGCCATCATTAATTAACCAAAAAGATTTTTCTTTTAGCTTATCAGGATTAGTAATTTTTGTGTCTTTTGTTCTTTCCAATTTTTACCTTTATTTCTCATTAGATAAAAAAAAAATATGAACAAAAAATATAACTTTCATTGTACGTTTTAAAAAAAATTATACAAACAAAAAAATTTAATTGCGTCTTTTTAATAAGATCACTAACTTTACTTTTTCCTTTAGCTTTTACCCAAATGCCAATATATTTGTACCATATGTAAATAAACTATACAATATATATGTAAATAGATTACATGATAATAAAAAATGATTATGTGAAATGAACATTAAAGGAAGTATTGATAGATATAAGGGTCATGTGATTGTATTAGAAAAGTGTATTTTGAAAAGGCCCTAATGTAGGGTAAAAACCGGTTCATAAAAAAATATATATTACTTTTATATAGATATTTTATTTCAATTGTGTTGGAACTATCATTAATTATTGAAAATAACATTATGGACAAATTTGTGTTTGACCATTATTAAGGATGTGCAGGTGTGTATAAGCCTGTACAGTGTATTAAGTTACATTTTTAAATTATAACATATATATATATTTCTTAAACTCCGCGCATTGGCAGTTTAGAATTTTAAATCATTTAATTCCTGGAAAAAAAATCTTTTTAAATACCATATGATTTTCTTTTTAAACAATGTAGGTTATATTGGTACTAATCGGTTTACCAGGCAAGCAGCTTGGTGGCATTGTTTCTCTGCTAAAAACACACAATTATATCGATCCAGGCCTGACTATATTTTTAATTAAATTATTTTAACATTTTCTCCAATTTTTTTAAAAATATTTTTCCCAATTTGTCCAAATTTTATTAAAATATTTTTACATTATCTCCGCATTTTTAAAAATATTTGGACATATGATATGACTTTTACTCATCTTTTGACATATTTTGACATTTGATATACCTTTTCTTTACCAATATTTTGACCTTCTTGTAAATAATTTACAATACAAGATTTGATTGAAATATTTGTACATTTTTGTTTTGGAAAAAATGGCAAAATTACAAACATCGCAAAATACAAATAAAGCCAAAACAAAAATCACCATATAATTGCCGTATTTTAAAAACAAATAACAACTATTCATCATTTCATATACTGCAAAATAAAATTATGTTAATGATTTATTGAACTGTGACTTCTGGCCTGCAGGAGCTTCATTATATCTGATCTATGGAGCATTTAATAAACTTATATTGAACTTGATTGGATAATATTGATCAAAGGAAAACTTTTGATAGTCTTTCTGATGTTGTACAAAATTAATGATAGTATAAATAGCATTTATCAGAATACCAGAGAAATTCATACTGAATTTACTGATCTTTGTCATGCAATTTTAATTCAGAACTATGATTTGATTATGTTAACAGAAACATGGTTAAAGGGTTCATATCTGGAGAATCAATGTTTTGATAGGTATCAGGTTTTCAGAAAAGATTGCTCACTTGACCTTGGATCAAAAGGTGGCGCTGTTATCATAGCACAATTAAGTGTTAATTTATATATTACTTCAAATATTCCATTAAGTCAATTGTTTTTGGCATTGGAAGTTTTGAAGAATAGGTTAGTCTTTTATAAACATATATTATTAGTGGGCAATTTTAATGTCCCATCTATGTTTTCAGCAAATGGGAATAGTTATTAAGATTATTTACAGAAGAGTGAAAAAATTTTAGGAATTTCTTAGTGTACTTGGTTTGTATGTAATGATTTTAGAAATATACTTGTTTTAGTTTTGACTAATTTTTGTTTGAATTATAGAAAAGGATGGCCATTAATTAATGAGGATTTGCATTCTTGTTAATGATAGACAAATATAATGATGCTATGATAAATATCATGGATAATTGGATACCTCTAACTCAACGTAAAAGTGATCAGAATAAGTATACTACTTGCTTTTCTGGTCAACATATTAATTCTAATGGGACAAATAGGTACCATAAATTATATTTAAAAAAATCAATATTTAATTGGAATAATTTTGTTAAATTCAATAAGTTTTTTTTTTTGATGTGAAGAAAACATTGTCATTATTTATATATTGATAATATGCAGGAAAATATTAAATATGATCCAAAGCATTTTCGGTCATATGGTAATGATTTTACTGGCATTAAATTTAAGACAATGAATAATGTTTCAAGTAACTCTAAATACAGCAAGATTTTAGAAAACAATTTTCTTCTAATTAATTATTCTAAGTTAAAAGATTTATTCCCAATTTTCAACATGGGTTTATTACAAATAGATAAGTACCGATAAATTTGGTAATAATAAATTATCATGTAGCTAAAGCTATAAATGAACAGAATTGATGGACGTAATATTTTAATCTGAGTAAGGATTCTGATATGGTTAATCATGACATTTTGCTATCGAAATTATGGTTTAAATCCTATTTAACTGAACCTCCAAATTATGGTTATTATAGATTAAAAGAATCTGATACTTATTAAACAGGCAAAACTCTCCATACAGTAGTGCCACCATGAGTAATCAATGGATGCCAAAAGGCTTGTGCATAAAATCCCCATCTAGTGCCTACTCATCCAATATCCCCAGACTAGTTTCTGGTTTGTGGCCTTTGTCAATGAGAAGACTTGGATCTGAGAGCACTGCACCTAGATCTTAGGATTTAATGCAACCTCCAGCAGCCACCTTTTATCTCTACTTAACTACAAAACTATGAGAATGAAATTGAAAACACAATATTTTCAATCTAAGCTCAATAGATTATATAGTCATATGAGTCTGAACTCAGTTCAGCACCCATACATTTTGGTGACTTTGGCTCTTTAACAGCCATAGCCTAAGATCATTAGATGTAGGTGCAGTGCTCTCAGATCCAAGGCTCCTCACAGATGAAGTCCACAAGCTAGAAACTATTCTGGGGATATTGGATGAGTAAGCACTAGATGTCGATTTTATGTACAAGCATTCTGGCATGCATTGATTACTCTCGTGGGCACAGGCGGCACTAGTGTATGGAGAGTTTTGCCTGTTTAATAACAGTTGTGCTAGCATTAGAGATGGTGATCATATGATGTTTAGTGGTTTAATCTGATATTTATTACAAAAGTCAAGTCCCTCAAGGAAGCATTCTTGGACCAATTTTTATTATAGTTATATACATATGATATATCTAAAATTGTTTGTAATTGTAATATTTTGTACTTTACTGATGATGTAAAGTTATTTCTTTGAATTGGATAGTTTATCTAATCATTTAAGACTGCAGAGTTTCATAAATAATTTTGTGTTTTGGTGTAAAAAAGTCAGATGATTATTAATATTTCCCAGTTTTTTTTCACTATTCTGTAGATAATATTGATATTCCTAGAAAGAATAAAATAAAGGATTTAGGGATTTGATTTAATAGTAATGGTCTTTTTGTGACACATTAACAATATCAAAAACAGTTTTACATAGACAATCTTACATTTACTTATTTTATGTAATACTTGTACCTATAATTAATTACTGTTCAGTTGTTTGGAATGCTAACACAAAATGTTATGAAAAACGACTACAGAATATAATGAAGAAGTATGTAAGTTTGAAATTATCTTATATTGTGAAATTTGTTCATAATATATATTATAGAATTCCTGATATAACTAGAAATTGTAATTTTTTTTATATTAAAAAATATAATCCTAATATTTATAAAAATTCTGCCATAATTGGAATGCCCATGTTATATAACAGTTTTTAAATGTTGATATATTTAATGTGAATTGCCAAGAATTTTTAAAACAATGTCAACTAATTAAAGCTATACGATAATAGGATTGTTACTAGTCTGTTGATACATCATCAAATTTCAATGATACGCTTTATTTATATTAGAAAGTTACAAGTTTTTACATAGCTTGGATTGCTGTTTATATGGGGAATCCACAATTGTAGGCTTACATATATAAAACTTTTTTTATTATTTACACAAATTTTTATATGTTGTGGATTAATTACATGGGTTTACATAACTTGCTGTGGTATACATGGGCTATCTGTAGTTGTAGGTGCCCATATGTAAAAGTTGATTTACATGAGATTATATAAATTTTTACATGCTGTGCATTGTAACACAGGTTTTATATAACTTAAATTGCTGTGATTAAATAGGCAATCCATTAATGTAGATTTATGTATGTAAAAATTGATTTATTGATTTACACAAGATTATGAGAATGTTTACATGTGGATTAGTTCAAGGTTTTTACATAATTTGGATTGCTTGTTATATGGGCAATTTGTAGTTGTAGGTTTACATATATAAAAGTTGACAAGTGTACATAGCTTGTATTGCTGTGGTTATATTGACAATTTATAATTGTAGATTTACACATATATAAAAGTTGATCTATCGATTCACACAAGATTACATGAATGTTACATACTCTGGATTGCTGTATTTACACATGCAAACCAGATTTAGTTTTATATGTGGTAGGGTTGCCTGGGAATGTTGCAATTGTCTGTGAGGTCTGCAGACACTGATATTAAATTGTCAGTTATTTTTCACACTTTAGAGTAAAAAATTCCTTTGGGTGATCAGGTTTTTTCTTCATTGAGAATGTGAGTTGATATGGATAGCAGGCATGGTGAAATTGCTTTCATAATTGGTGAAGAGGTTTTGTTAACTATGCTATGCCTGTTTTCTGGTGCATTTGAATAGATGAGCATTTCAGAGGGGTGGTGATACAGCAATGTTAGAATTGGTTTCATATGTTGAATTGGATATTTTTGTCAGATTCTGAATCTGTGTTAGATATACAGACTGGGTAAGGCTTTTGATGAAATTTAAGTATGAGATCCATGGGTAGAGGGTCCAGACTTCAAGAGGATGGTCAATTGTTGAGTTGCAGTTTGTGGTAGTATGATCAGACTCTGGGTCTGACTGTTGTTATAGGTGAGGCAGACATAGTTTAAGTAGAAGATTCATAGGCAAGGATTCAGACATAAAGGGGCATGGTAAAAGCTGGGAATGTGGTTAGACTTGGCATTGGAAATGTCATGTTTTTTGAAACTATGGTTAGTAACTTGACATAAATGTGGTACTTGTATACTATATCTGCAACAAAGTGAACGAAGGAGGCCTTTTCACATATGTAATCTTGAGACTGAAAAAAACCTGCAATGTATAGTGAAAAACGTGTAAAAACATGATCGCGTTTGGGTTTTATTTTACTTTATTTATCAGTTGCAAAAACTCCCCCCCCCCCAAATCTACTTGGATTGGTGTTATTTCAACAATTGATGAAAACTTGGCTATCATTTCTGCAATGAAGAAAAGATAGGAGGCCTTTTCACATGTGTAATCTTGCAATTGAAAAAAAATAAATCCTGCGGCGGTGTATATTGAAAAGTGTATCAAAAATATGATTCTCTTTATAATGGTTTACTAGTTTTAAGAAGTAGGATAAAAATTCATCTGACATGTTTGTTTACGTGGTTTAATATTCTTATTTATATCTTTAAATTTTTCATTTCAACTTGATTTGTGTAAATTTTAAATATTCATAAAAAATATGTGAAGTATAATATTAAAATGCCTTTCATGTAATTCCCAAAATCGATATCGTCATGAATATTTTTATAAAATGTCTTTAAAAGTTCAACACTCTATAAGACTAAAAAAAAAAGTTTATTTTTATTTTACATCTATAGTGTCTATTGTTTAAACTAGAATTATTTATAATAAAACAAGATTTTTTCTTCTTCTTACTTTTCCTGATTGTTAAACAATTTGATAATTTTGGCTTTTTTCCAAGTAAAAATCGGTCCGGATATTATTTCTCTAGAAACACCAGAGAAATTAAAACTATTTAGAACAGACCTCAAAAATCCCTATTTGCAAATATTGCAGATCAAGTAGAAAACCTGAATTTGGCTATTGTATACTCAATCTGGGGTTCAAATCTGGGACAGTTAATTATATCAGAATGACATTTAAGCCAATCTAGCTAGTATTTTTAACTGTATAAACAAGGAAGAAAAACAACACACATCCCATTGTCAGTTGCAAAAATTATTTTTTCGAAATCTGCTTTGATTGCTGTTATTTTGTGTTCTTTAGATTTGACAATTGATGAAAACCTTTTTTCACCAAGGAAACATCAACAAGGACAAATTCTTCCTCAGCAGTGGATGTTTGGTGGCAGACAGCAGTGGTGATACTTAGAATTGGTGGTCCAGAAACTGTGCTTCACAGTCCAAAGACTAAGGGGTTGGCAAAAGAAAGAGCAGCGTATGAGGTACATCGACGCAACACTGGCCAAATTTACAAGACCTCATTTGCACAAAACGACCATACATTTTTCTCTAGATTCAATGACATATAAAACATTTTTTTTCTGCCAGCATGAAGAAAAGTCTAAGGTAATACATCATCCGATCATCCACACCCCACGATGGTGCTGTTGCTATTGAAAAACAAATAAATATAACGTTACCGGTCTTTTTAAAAATATATTTCTTTAAAGTTTTTTTTTTATTTTTAATATGTTTTATATATTTTTTTTTATGAATTTTTTTTTTTTGATAATGGATTTATTAAAAATTTTTAAAAACAAATATAACTTTTGCTATTAAAACCTTCGGTCTTATTTTATTTTTTAAAACATACCATTTTTTTTTTACATTCTGCCTTTTTTCTTTTTAAAATATTCAAAAAAAAATTTAATATTTTTTAAAAACATTTATTTTTGTTTTATTTACTAGGGATTCGAAAAAATTACCTTTCATTCATAAACAAATACATAGAATATTTGGAACTTTTTGGGGGATTTACACGTTTCCACGGCAATGACGTGATTTGCATTCCATTTCTGAAATTTTACATTGTCATAATTTCATAACACTACTACAAACACAGTTCTTTTATGTGGGAAAAATATTATTCACCTGAAGGAAAGCCACCACGTCCGCTTCTGTAAAAGATAAATCAAAGAACTTTAACCCCGCCGAATATTGTTCTGCCATTTCACTTTGTTTATCTCGCAAAATTCTCGCAAATTGCGTGACTTTCACATGAACTTTCCTGAATCACAACTTACACTCCTCATTTATTAAATTGTGCCACCTAACAAAAAAATTAGGGACGTTTTGAAATACTTATAATTTGTAGCTACTCCTAAAATTATACTCCATTTAAAAGGAAAAAATGTTAACTGCATATTGTTATACTTTTTCTGATTACAAATACACACTCACATATGATACTCTTAACTATTCATTACCAATGTCTATATAAAACATGACATGTCGCTGATAATGTTCACATGCTAGAGATGTTGGGGAAATGTTAACTTCATCAATGTATGTGTTTGAACAGTTTACAAGGCCATTCTTACAGCCTAATAAACAGCATATTTCTGTGCTTTTGCATAGAAACAGCGCGATCGAGCAGTGTGGATAGTTGGACGATGTATTACCAAGTCTTACAATTGATATATGTTCATTGTTGTAAACTATTTGTTTTGTGTATTTACAAAAAAAAGGATATGTTTCTTAAAATTTTGGTTATTCAATTTTTTTCTGCCTGCATGAAAAGTGGTAATAAAAGTTTTATAATTTATATTTCTTTATTGGTTTGAATTATTTGTTTTATTTTTTATATCAAAAAATATGTTTTGTAGTATTTTTCTGAAAAATCTCGACACACTTTGCAATGACGTGTTCATTTTGGAGGGAACATTTGTGTCAATTTTCTGTGGTCAAATGAAAATTCAATTTGTTTGAATGCAATTAGTTACTGTTATTTATTACAGTGTAAGTAGCATATATGTATATTTTATGTGTTTTTGTAAATATTATTTAATAAAAAATTTTAATTTAGTGATTGTTTTATGCGTCTGTAAAGTAACATTTGGGAGTTTATTCAGTACATTTTATTCAATCTATTTTCGGGGGCCGAGCACATGTAGTTTTTAAGATACATAAAAAAAATTTTTGCATATTCATATCAACCTGCCAAGAATTTTGTAAATCTTGCAAAAAGTGTACCAATTTTGGTATGTGTTTTTAAAAATCATTTCTACACCTTTTTTGAAATTAATTGAATTAAATGTCAAAGCTTTGTCATCTGCATACGTGTAGATTTCATAGAATGACATATATATCTCATATAAGATTTATTTTTTGGTCCTTTTTTAAAAATATTGTGCACTATTCCTGCAATGAAGAAAAGATAAGCAAGCTTTCCACATTCATATCAATGCAATGATAACTTAATAATGTTTGATAACTTTGTAAATGATTGCCAAAATAATTAGATTAAAAACTTACCAGTGTATTGATATGAATATGAAAAGGCCTCCTATCTTCTCTTTGTTGCAGGAATAGTACACAAGTACCGAAAATGTGAATGAAAAATATAACACAAAATAGGAAATAAATTATCAATTGATTGGAAATTGAAAAACATATATAACATTAGTAGTTTTTTTTTAACTTGTTATCCTGGGGTTTTGAATATAAGAAATTGAGATCAAATTTTTATTACTAAACAAAGATCAAAGTTCATTACAACAATATTAAAACAAAAAGGATATGCATGCCTGACCTTTGAACTTTGTGCTGGTATTATAGTTAATAGACACTGGTCATGCGATGGCTTTTTTAAAAAATTATTGTTAAGTAATTAGATTTTTTAATTGAAAAATTTAATAAAAAATGTAACACAAAATTAGAAATCATCAACTGATTGGAAATTGAAAAGGTACATGAAGGTAGGTTTTTTAATATTCCATTAGCCTAGGATTATGAATACTTTTTAAGTATAAAAAAACACAGATTCTTAACTTGTTTGGGAGCAAGTAAACTGCTTCCTGGATAACTTGAAACTAAATTTTCTTTTTCTTCCAAACAAAAATTGGAAATTATTACAATAGAATTAAAGATAATTTTATGTGTGATGGAACTGTGGACTTTGAAATTTTGAACTGGTAATATTGGGTGACAAGTTTTTCAGATCATGTGATGACTTTGTTGCCATATTGTTTTCTAAATTATTGTTGGGTAACTTGATTTTAATTGGAGATTTTGAATGAAAACTATAAACACAAAATTATTAATTAGTTATCATTGGAAATTGAAAAAAATATATCAGGGTAAGGTTTTTACGTTACCAGACCTAGGTTTAGAGTACTTTTGGAGCTTGGAAAAACTAGACATTGTTAACACGGTTGTAGACAAATAGACAGCATTCTGCAGAACTGTTTATTATTATTATTATGTTTCAACAGTAATCTTTATTAATCCTTTGGGTTACATAGCACTACATAACATTCATTGTAAGGGTTACAGGTTCAATCATGTACAGGTTTTTATATGGGTCATTTTCACAATAATCAGGTATCAAGATATACTTTTACATAAAGGCTACTACTAGTTTTGGTAAAGATATAGATATCAAGATTAGTCATTAGTCTTAAAAAAGTAAAATATAAAACTCAATTTCTCAGATAGATAGATTTGACCTAAGAATATAAAATCTGGTGTTATATTAAATTATTTACAGTCAAGCCAGAGATTTAAGTCAGGGACAAATCTGGATTCGAACCTATTCCTTAAGCCCCAGATTAAACACCTAATGAATAACATATGATGATGACACAAGAATTTATTCCTAAATCCAGCCCATTAGCAGAGTAAGGCAATGAGACTGGCATATTAATTACATCAAGACTTAACTAAAATAGAGATTAGATAAATTAAGAATCGTGGTTATTTAAATTATTAAAAGAGGGTTTGAACCCATTATGAATTTGATAGAAAGGTATATGCATGGTTGGACATGGAAGTAGAGAAAAGGTAATTTGAATGACTCAAATAAGTTAGACAATAAAAATAGTTTAATAATATGATAAATTGATTGAAGAAAGTTTAATGTTAATACATAGTAATTTATATTTTAAGTATAATAATAAATATTGGTATATAAATAAAGGTTGGGTGATTTATTGATGAGTTAGAGATTAATATAGTTAAAAATAAATTGATTAATATGGATATAACACATTATTTTCGTTATGTGGATGATACTCTAATAATTGGTAATAAAAGAATAATAAATAATATGTATAATGATTTTAATAAAAATATATATAATATAAAATTTACAATTTCAGAAATTAAACAAAAAATAAAATATTTAGACATAGAGCTTAGTTTAGATAATAATAAAAAAATTGTATTAAATCATTTTATAAAAGAAGATAATATGAGGAAAATAATTGCTGTCGATTCACAACAAGCATGGACCCAAAAAATGGCAGTTATTAAAAATTTCACAATTAAAAACGACAAATATAATACATATGGAAATATAGCTAAATTACATAAAGAGCAATTTAAAAATTTATATATTAAGTATGGTTATAAAAGTAAATGTATAGATAATATTTTTTATAAAAATAAATATAATAGAAATAACAAATCTGATAATAAATGGATAAAAATTTCATATCATCCTAAAATATATAATGCATTATTAAAAAATTATGTAAATAGTAAAAAAGATACAAATATAGGTTGGGCAAACAGTAAAGATTTAGATAAATTAATAGGTAACTATAAAATATTAGATGATTTAAAATATAAGAAAGGTATGGTTTATAAAATTATATGTGGAATTTGTAAAAGAGTATACTATGGACATACAAGTAAACAATTAGAAATAAGAGCTAAAGAACATAACGCTGCAATAAATAGGAGAGATGATAAATCTGCTTTGTTTATACATTATTTAGAATATGGTCATAAAATAGATTGTACTAAAAATATACTAGCATTAAATTACTTGAAAAATGTTAATAGGCGAAAAGTATATGAAACTAGTTATATTAAAAATAATAGTAATAATTGTATGAACATTTATAAGGGTTCAATTAATTTGACTAATAATTGGCTAAAATTAGATGATTGGATAGATAAATAAGAAGGATGTTAATATTTTAATGTTTTGTGTGTTTTTTGTGTGTTTTTGAGTATATATGAATATACTATAATTAATGAAGGAATATATTTTTATATATTTTTTATTTTTTATATTGTATTGTATGTATTCATGAAATAATTGATGATAATAATTGTTTTTTGGTGGTTGTATTATAAATAGATGTCGCTATATGTATGTTTTACGGTAATCGTGAGTAGACATATTGAAAAGGATACAAATTATATGTATCGAAAAAAGCTTTTTTATTGAAAATTTGTTATTTTCATGTTTTTTGTTGTATATATAGATATTTTATATATCTTACAATAAACTTTTTATATTTTAAAATAACAACATAAAGAAGTATTTTTATATGGATAAATTGATTATATACTGTACCGATGTAGGTCGTTACATAATATTTCTAGTATTTATCAAGAATGAATTTTAGTGAAAGAAATTTTAAGAAAAAATTATTTTGAAAGTTTGAGAAAAAGAAAAAACAAAAAAAAGAGAGGGGTAAATTTCGGTAATGATTAATAATTAAAGAAAAAAACGATTACCAATTGTTATTTTTAAATTAATGAATAACAAATATCTCATTTTGGTTTTATAATATTGAAGTAGTCAAATGTGTGCATCTATAAATAAAAGTTTAAAAAAAGAATTTTCTTAAAATGATAAAATTGAAAGCTAATGCAATGCAACTAAAAAAACTGGAAATTTAGAATCAAAACAAAACAAATATAATTAACAAACTACTGTTTGATTAAAATAAAAAGCCAATGGAAAGGACTATAACGAATCTTAAACTCTTAAATAAAAGGAATAGAAACCCAATAGGATTGCAGCAGACTGCTCGATCGATCCCCAGATAAGGAACACTGTCTATATAAGGAAGATTTCAGATGGTTATAGGCATTCATTAAAAAATCATTAATTAATAATCAGAATTCATCAAAATTTGATGCAAAAAATAGTGAAATAACTAAGAACGAGTGACCTATCATATAGAATATGCGGCTGAACCCTTCGGATCGTGCAGCCGGCCTGAACCTTCTCTGCAGTAACATCAGCAGTTAGTCTGAAAGAAAAATCATGTTTGTGTGAAAACTGGAAATCATCGGAGTGTCCATGCCAAGATCCATAAGTAATTTATCTACACATCACAAAATAAATAAATAAAAAAGGTCTACAAAAAAATCAACACCAACCGGTTGGAATGGAGAATCAGCAAAAAGCTATATTGCCCTATTCGAGTAAGAGTGTTCAAATCCTAGGTAAATCATTCATTTTTTGTCTTCAAAATATTAGTACATAGCCATAAATAAGTGAGAGAAAAACTTTTAAACATCTTAAAAACTATAAGTTAGATTTAATCAAGTATAGAACTATTAATTTCCATGATAAAATTACATGTATTAGCTTTCATAATAAGACTTTGAAATAAAATATCTCATTAATTATGTGTGTGTGTAATGTGATTATATATGTATAATTTATTTATTATTTAAATATATATGTGTGTGATTTACAATGTGTTATAATGTATACTTTAATAGAATGTGTGTATGCATTTATATTATAAGGCAGGAGTGAATAAAATAAAAAGTTGTTCAAGTAGTAATAATTTAAAAGAGAATTTTATAATAAATTTAACAAATACTGTTTTTAATAAAGATGAAATTAATATTCTAAATAAAGGACTTAAATATGTTCCAAATAGACAAATTAATATTAGTAAACAAATTATTGATATTAAAGCGAAAAAAGATATAATTATTGATAAATTTAATAATGATGGAATAGATATAGGAATTAATAAAGACCTTTTGTTTAATGAAATTAAATATGAATTTAAAAAATTGGAATATGACGTGATAAATAATAATATATATAAATTTGTTAATAAAAGGGAATTAAAAATAATTAATAATATTAGATTGAAATATAAAGATTTGGTTTTTTTAAAAGGAGATAAATCTACTAGTATGGTAGTAATAGAGAAAACTGAATATAATAATAAAATGAATTATTTATTAAAAGAAAGTTATTTTAAGATAATAAAAAAAGATAAAAGTATGCAGATAAATATAAAGATTAATAAGATTATTACTGAAATGGAAAATAAAGGATATATTAAAAAAATAGAAATGTTTATGCTTAAAAGGATGGACATTAGATGTGCAACAATTACAGGAATACCGAAGGTACATAAAGACGGGATACCTTTAAGACCGATTATTAGTTGTAGGGATACTTGTTATGAAAATATTTCAAAATGGATATTTAATAATATTTTTAAAAAATATAATAAAGAAAATAAAAAGAATAAGGTATGTAATTCAATGGATTTTATAGAAAAATTAAATGAATTTTTAAAATTTGTTAAGTTTAAAAATATTTATTTTATTAAATTAGATATTATTAATATGTATAATAATATTGATCCAGATATAGCTATAAATAATGTTTTGGAATTATACATTAATGATAAAAATAAAAAATTAAAAATTGATACTTGTTTGGTATATGAAATTTTATCGATTTGTTGTAAAAATTTGATTTTTAAATTTAAAGATAAGTTTTATGAGCAAATAAATGGATTAAGTATGGGAAGTAGTTTAAGTGGTTTTTTGGCGGATGTTTACATGAATAATTTTGAAAAAAAATTTTTTAGATTTAAATTTTAGTCCGTGTTTTTTTGTTAGATATGTAGATGACTATTTCATGGTTTTTAAAGGAAACAAAAGAAAAGCTAAAAGTTTTTTAAAATACATTAATAATATTGAGGAAAATATAAAATTTACTATGGAAGAAGAATTGGATAATAAAATTGAATACATGGATGTAAAAATTGAAAAGATTATAAGGAATAATAGAATTAATATTAATACTTCGGTTTTTAGAAAAAAAACATTTCATGGTCTAATTGTAAATTGGTTTTCAGATATTGATAAGCATTGTAAAATTAATACTATAAAAAATAGAATCAGGAGAGCAATGTTAATATGTTCTAATGAGTTATTATTGAACAAGGAACTAGTTTTAATAAAAAAAGGAATGTTATTTGAATGAATATCCTAATAAAATTATTGAAAAAATTTTTTCGAGATATAATTTAAATTTAATTAAAAGGAAAATTGAAGGAGAAAATAAAATTAAAAATAAGGATAAAAAATTAGATAAGGTATACATAGGTTTTAAAGTATCAAAAAATATTTTTATTAGAATTAAAAATATTTGTAAAAAAATAAATAAATAATTTAATATTAAATTGTTTCCTGTATATAAGAAAAAGAAAGATTTAAAAAAGATGATTAATTATTATGATAAGTTTAACATGCTTGAGGCAATGAAAGGAGTATATATTATTAAATGTTTAGATTGTTGGAAGGAGGGTAAAAGTATTTCTTATATTGGAAATACTAAGAATAAATTAGAAACAAGGTTAAAACAACATTTATCTGATAAAAAATCTGCAATTTATTTTCATAGGTGTAAATTTGGTCATACTGACTACAAAATTGAACTTTTGGAAACTGTAAATAATTATAAAGAAAGGTTTTTAAATGAAAATTTCTACATTAAGGAATTTAAACCATATATGAATAGAAAACTGATAGATTAAGATAACAATTAATGACTAGTTTGAGGAATTTTATCCATTTAAATAATTTAATTGTTAGTTATAAATAAAAAGGGTTTTTTATATTTTTTTGAGAGATTTTTTTTGTTGGATTTTTTATTTTTTGGGGAAGGTAATATTTTATATTTTTATATATATTTTATTTTTTATTTTATTTTTTATTCTATTTTATTTTTTATTCTATTTTGTTTATATTTGTAATTTTAATTTTTTATTTTCGTTTTATTTGTGTATTTATTTATTTATTTATTGATAATATTGTTTGTATTTTTTCTTAGTGGCTTGAAAAAGACTATAAGGATAGAAATAGTCGAAACGTTGCTTATTGAATGTAAATTTTTATATAGTTAAATAAAGAACAAGTTTTTTAAAGAAATTGGTTTGTGAATCTATATTGGATAATAATGGTATTTAAAGAAAGCAAGCTGGATATAAAATATTTTAATTATCATTAGGTAGATAATTTGAGGTAATGTTAAAAGTGAGAGAGGGATTTATGTGGAAAAATTAAATAATGCATAAGTATTCTATTAATCAAATATTTGTGATATAAATGACTAAAAATAGAGATTCATAGTGTAGGTGAAGAATTGGAGATAGATAGAGTCCGATGAACTAGCTGGGAAGAGGTCAGGTACTAAATTCATAGCTGGTTGAGGAAGCACATTAGTTACATAGTAATTAATTGGCACCTAAAGGTTTTTCCATAAAAATAAATAAAGTGCTTGGATGGCCAGTGTTATAATTTAGTAGCAGGGAGTTGGTATTATTGATAGCTTGGTACCAGTGATATTATCTCTACCTGATTTTTCTCATTTTGTTTACAGAGAAAGAAGGCAGATGGTATAATGCATTAGTATGTGTGTGATTGAGTGGTCTATCAAGTGGTAGACAACCATAGCTCTTTTATTGACTGAATAATATATACAGACATGAACATATATCTCAAGTAGGTACACTATTAAAATGCCAATCATTTATTATAAAAGATTACATAACATTGCTTTTAAATGCTTTTATCTACAGATCTGAAAAGTGGTGACCAACATATAATTTCAGGAAGCATTCCCGGATTCATTACATACATAATAAAATTATTTGAGCACCATTGCGATCATGAAAATAAATAAAAATATATTTGAAAATTATATTTGATTATATGACAAAATATTTATTGGCACTTCTTTTAATTAACATTTGGTTATTAAGAACACTTGATTTTCCCTAAGACATATACTCTGAAAATACAGAAATTACAAATTACAATGGTGGGATTGTATAACAAGACTAATATAACATTATTAATTACTGAAGCTAGTAAAATTTGAAATTTATATAGGTATTTAAACAGAGCGCAATTTCAATATTACAACCTTAAAATTAGGTCATGAAACAAAAGGTAATAATCTAAAAATGGCGGTACTGACTTGATGGTGAAAAAACAAAAAGGTCATGCTTTTTAATGAAATAAAGGCTAAGACTCCCTTCCTAGGTCAGTGCTTAAAAAAATATGGGTTGCCATGGCGTGAGCCAGATGTACTGGATTAACCCAACATGCAAATGCCTTTTCATATGGAGAAGGTCTGGGAAGCGCAACTATCCACGAGACGGAACATGAAAAAAAATCCATGGGTTCGATCTTGTCGCAACCCCCAGATTAGAAGCACATATATATATTCACTAAAGTTGACTGAATGTCAGTAATGCAATAAATAGAAATGTCACTAAAAACACGAACCTCATTTTAATGCTAAAATTTATACTAATAAGTTGCAATAATATATATGTAGATTTCATTTAATAAAAGAAACATGAAAATTTACCCCTTTACTTTTTCTGCTATTGAAAATGATTAAATCCCACCTTTGTGGATTTTAAAATAACAAGGATATTTAAGTAGTAGTTATTTTAAGAATAAAGTAAAACCAGCTGTTATATAGAAAAAAACAAATAATAGGTCATCCTTTGCAGAAATTGATTAACTGGCATTTTAAAATATTTCATAGTGATAATGAGCCTCAATGATTGAGTCATCCTGGGAAGAATTACTTCATTCTATTCAGAGTTAAACAAATAATTTTTGCACTAAAACACAAAATAAAATGTTAATTTGTGAAAACAATCTGGCAAGCATATTGACTAATAATACATTATGACTGATGAGGAAGTTAATAATCTCAATACATGCAGATCTAATTAAAGAAAAAGAATAATTTTAGAAATTAAGCTCACCGGTTGCTTTAGAGTGGCATTTTATTAATGAAACAAAACAGAGATATAAAATCAAATAATGAATGCATATAAATAGATGACCAAACCAAAGTTAAAAAAAGTTAGAGCATATGAGAAAGAATAAGATTGATAGAAATTATTTGAGAGCAAATTACATTTTTACATATTAGAAATACACAAAGTTAAATAATTCATAAAAAGAATCTTGATAGTAGAATTCAAGATTAGTTGGGCTAGAATTACTTTAAGGTGGCAGCATTACTCAATTTTAAGAGTCCATTTTAACAGTCCGGCTCATCCATGGCAATGAAAGAATCCATGTGAGTTCTTTTTGGTGACAGCAAGCTTCCATTCGGCATTCAAAAGTTCTTATTTCAGGCTTCTTTATTTCAGGGCAACAGCAAGATGACATAGTAGTGGGAGACAACCCTCAAAGATTGGGAAGTGATGGGCTTTCTACTCTTATTCATCTTAAATTTCTGAGTGGCATGGAGTATAGTGACATCACAGTTCTCTCAGCAGTAATTCTTTTTTTTTTTTGGTATTCAAAATCAGCCCGTTTTATATCCCACTCAGGTATTTTTGGAATGCTTTTAATTTTAATCTTCAATCTCAAAGAAATACTATGGTTTCTTTATCCTTTTACTCTTAGAGATGTACCTGTTAGATAACGTTCCAAAAATGTATTCAAATCTATTTCCAAATTAAAAATAGATTTGACAAAAATGTTTACAACCGAAGTAAAATCTATTAGTTTTATTCCCCATTTTATTTTTAGTAAAACTTTAATTAAAAATTCTTTTACAACCTTGAAACAATATTATGTTTCCATCCATTTAATTATTTTTGGACAATTAACTGCTGCATGTAAAATCTTAGATTTTACATAAATATATAGTTTAACAATAAGAAAAATAATTTTAAAAAGTTTTATAAATGTGTGATAAAATATTAATAATGTTAATATTTTGTAAGTATATATATATATGCTTGCGTAATATATATATATATATAATATTTTTGGATACGAACCATGTATTATTTTGCATTACCAATCCGATATGTCGATAGACTAGCAACCGCCATTATCAAGGTTAACTTTTGAAAGAACAATCATTAGATCATGCAAGATTGTTCTTTTAAAAGTTAACCTTGATAATGGTGGTTGCTAGTCCGTCGAAATATCAGATTGTAATGCAAAATAATACACGGTCGGTACCCAAAAATATTTTATAATCTACATCCTATAACCGTAAAAACATTAAATATAATATTATTAATCTTTGTGGGGAGAAAATGTTTTATTGTTTAAGAACTTTTGAAAAATCTTGCGTGATCTAACAATTGTTCTTTCAAAAGTTAACCTTGATAATGGCAGATGCTAGTCCATCGAAATATCGGATTGTAATGCAAACTAATACACAGTTCTTACCCAAAAATATTTTCTAATCTGCATCATATAACCGTGAAAACATTAAATATAATATTATTAATCTTCATGGGGAGAAAATGTTTTATTGTTTAAGAACTTTCGAAAAATCTTGCATGATCTAATGATTGTTCTTTCAAAAGTAAACCTTGATAATGGCAGTTGCTAGTCCATTGAAATATCGGATTGTAATGCAAAATAATACACGGTTCGTACCCCAAAATATTTTTTATCTACATCATTAACTGTAAAAACATTAAAAATAATATTATTAATTTTTATGGGGAGAAAATGTTATTATCATTTAAGAACTTTCAAAAAATCTTGTGTGATCTAACGATTGTTCTTTCAAAAGTTAACCTTGATAATGGTCGTTGCTAGTCCATCAAAATATTGGATTGTAATGCAAAATAATACACGGTTCTTACCCAAAAATATTTTTTTATCTACATCATATAACCGTGAAAACATTAAATATAATATATATATAAGAAGAGGGTTTGCAATATTATTTTAGATAATAAAAATGGGTATCTGTGCCATTTGTAAATAACATGCAATCTAAATTAATTAAAAATATATTTAAAGAAAAGCATATTTTATTTTGTTTTCCTCTGAATGTTAATCGATTGATTAATAATTCTAAGAGTATGATTCCCAAAATGCACAGAAGTAATGTAATTTATCAGATTTCATGAGGATATAATAAATTATATATTGGTGAATAGAAATGTTCTGTGGAAAAAAGATTAAAGGAACATCAGTTACATAATCGGATTAAAAATAGTGTAAATAGTCAATTTAATACAGCTTCAATGTTCTTTGACCATGGACAAACATGTAATTATAGGTTTACATTTAATATTAATGAAATAAAAATATGAATGGATGAAAGGAATCATAAAAAGAGAAAAATTAAAGAGGCAATTTTAAAAGATGAATATAAAGATAATATTATTAATAGGCAAGTTGCAAATATGGCCATACACAGCTTATGGAAATTTATGTAACATTAAAATTTGAAGCTCATTTAAAGTTGGTGACGACTACTACATAATTGAAAGCGCTACTAAAAAATTTAAAATGTAAATTTTACTGCTAAATTGTTGGTACATTACATATAATATTTTTATAATGGATATTATACTTTTACATTTATTATATATTGAATTTATCATTATGGAATTTTCATTCTTGAGTAAATTTTAGTTAATTAAAAAATGGTGGCAACAAAGCAAAAAGTTCATTCGTGAAAGCTGCAGATTATACTTTAATAAAAGGTGTAAACTGTTTTGTACTTTTCCTAAATGCTATAATATTCGTTTGAATAGATGTCTCAGATTTTCCTCAAATAATGTTTTTAAAATTAAATCAATTAATTTGGATAATATAATAACGCAATGTAAAAAAGAAATTTACGACATTAAAAAATATTTAATGACTATTTAATATTTGATAAATATGAATGAATGGGATCAATGGAATGAATTTTATATATACAATGTCAAGTTGAATTTAAAAAAATTCAATAATATTGTATTAAAAGATTTGATAAAAAAAAATTACTTTTTATATAATTGTTATTTTTCTAATAGTTATAGTGACGATAATTACATGAATCTAACAGGTGAAAAAGTTAATTTTACACAGAAATTTTTACAATATGGTTCAAAGTATGTAGATAGTGTAAGGAAGGATTATAATATGGAATTGCGTCAGTACAGAATATTTTTGATAATAATATGAACTTACAGGATTGTGATAGTATAATTAAGAATATTTCAAAACATAAAATAAAAAATAATACAGACGATCGATCATGGAATTATGTTGTTTCTCAATTAAAACATCTTTTTATGACTGAGAAAAATATATGTTTGAAAGAAGATAAAGGTTTAAGAATATGTTTTATTAATAAAGATGCCTATAATCATAAAATTGAAACACAAATAAATAAATTGGGATTTAACACTATTGATAGTTATAACATGGAGAGACATTTGAAATTTATAAACAATATTTTAAAGAAGGCTAAAAGTCATTTTATGAATAGTGGTACATACTATGATATATATATCCATCTACAGCTATATGCCCAAGAATATTTGCTAATATTAAACTTCAAAAAGTACGGAATCCTCTTAGATTGATGATAAATTTTGGTGGATCATTCATGTATAAAACAGCTAAATATATTGGTAAATTGTTACAAGATATGTTGGGTTTTGGAAGATATACAGTTACATCTTCTTATGAATTTGTAGATAGGATTAAAAATGTAAAAATAAATGATAATGATTTGGTGGTTTCATTGGATGTAACAGAACTAAATGGATCAATTGATCGTCTTGAATCTATAAGTTTAATTGAAATTGCACTAATTAATATGACTGTAAATAAACATTTGATAGTTTTTGTTATTGAATTACTAAAATGTATAAGTGATAATATTATTGCAGCATATAATAATAAATTTTATAAAATGGATAAAGCATGGCCAATGGGATTAATTATGGTTGCACAAATTTGTAATTTTACACTATCAAATATAGCTTTGAAAATATGAAAATTTATACTAGATATGTTGATGTTTTTGTTTGTGGTCCTAGTATATAGAAAAGTTTCACCGCAATGCATCGGCATATTATTAACTATTAAAAATGAACAAAATGGAAAAATAAAATTTTTGAATTTACAAATATATAGAGATGCTACTGATTTAAATTCTAAATTAATTTTTAAACCTATTGGATAAAGAGAATATATTCATTTGAAATCACGTGTTCCAATGATACATAAAATGGCAAGTCTGAAATCTTTTTTGCATCGCAATGAGAAATTATGTAAATATAGGAGTGATTAAATTTTAAATATAGAACATTTTGCTAATGAACTTTTAAAGAATGGTTATGATAAAAACCAAATTTTACGTTCAGTAAATCAGTTTAATAATAATAAGGGGGTTTGCAATGTTAACTTTGATAATAAAAAATGGGTATCTATGCCATTTGTAAATAATATGCAATCTAAATTAATTAAGAATATACTTTAAAAAAAGCATAATATTCCATTTTGTGTTCCTCAAAATGTTAATCAATTGATTAATAATTCTAAGACTATAATTCCTAAAATTCAAAGAAGTAATATAATTTATCAGATTTCATGTGGATGTAATAAATTATATATCGGTGAATCAAAATATTTTGTGGAAAAAGATTAAAGAAACATCAGTTATTATATAATCAAATTAAAATTAGTGTAAATAGTCGATTTAATACAGCTTCAGTGTTGTTTGACCATGAAAAGTTGTAATTATAGGTTTACATTTAATATTAATGAAATGAAAATATTAATTGAAGGAATCATAAAAAAAGGAAAATTAAAGAGGCAATTTTAATACATAAATATAAAGATAATATTATTAATAGGCAAGTTGCAAATATGGCCATACATAGCTTATGGAAATTTATGTGACATTAAAATTTAGACAAAGTTTCAAAATGGTTATCGGGTGAAATTTTTAAAAAATATGCTAATGAGTAAGAAAATTATAAAATTAAAAATAATAAAATTTTAATGGATGAAATTAATGACATATTTAAAAAAATATGAATACAGATACTTAACGTTTATATAAATGGACATTATTTCTATGTATACTAATTTAAATGTAGGTAAAGTGATATGATAAAATAAAATAAAACTACCTGTTCATATTTTGGTAGATTTAATGGAATTATGTTGTAAGAATGTAATTTTTGAATATAATACAAAATTTTATAAGCAAAAAAAATTGTTAATGGGAGGAGCTCATAGTGCAATTTTAAGTAATATTTATATGAATGAGTTTGATAAAAATATAACAAAAAATAAAAAATGTTGCTTTGTTTTTTAACAGATATGTAGACGATTATTTAATGATTTTTAATAAAAGCCAAAGACAAATAAGCTGGTTTATTAATGATATTCATAAAATAGAGGAGAATATAAAGTTTACAGTTGAGAAGGAAGAGAATAATAAAATTGCATATCTGGATATAATGTTTCAAAAGAAATTGATAGATAAAAAAAATGGTGTATTCAGACAAGTGGTAATAAAATAACAAGTTGATTTCCCGACATCGATAGGAAATATAAAATTAGTTGTATATATTCAAGAATATACAGGGCTGCAATGTATTGTTCACGGAAAGAAGATTATAATAAACAAAAAGATTTAATAATCAATGAGTTAAAATGAATGATTTCCCTGTATATATAATAAATATAAGTATTGGAAAAATAGAGTTTAAGATAAATGAAAATGAAAAGAGTGAAGGAAAAAAGGTGAAAATAGATATATAGGCATAAAAACAAATAATAATATCATAGTCAATAAATTTAACAAAATTATAAAAAAGATTAATAAAAGGTACAAAAGAATAATTAATACAAAAATAGTTAATAAAAAAGAGAAAACCTATTAAATTTGATAGATAACAAATACATAAGATATAATTACTGGAGTATATGTGATAAAATGAAAACAATGTTTAGACAATGGGATTGATAACAAATATGTGGGAAAAACAAAATTCTATAAAAACAAGATTAAAACAACATTTGGCAGATAATAAATCACTGATATATTGAAACAGAAACCTTCCAATCCCTTTCCGTTTCACCATCAACCTAATGGCCTACTCGTCTGAACTAGTTTTGAACCTACTTTAAATGTCAAAATGTGATATATAAGACGAGTGGTAAAATTTGCTATCATGGCCGCTTGAATGACATCATCCATTTACATATGAAAGTACGCTATAATTGGACAGGATTGATAAAATTATAGCATAGAAATGCTCGTAATTTGTTATAAAATGTTTTATTAATTTATCAGTCAATTCTTAATTATACTCATATGTGAATGGCTAATTTAAACCTAGAAATGATGGTATAATGATTTGTATATATACTTAAGATTAAATAAAAATAATATAAAATGTTTTCTTTAAAATATGTTTACGGTTTTCTGATTTAATGTTGTATAGCGATAACTGAAACTAAAGTATTTTCTTTTAGATCTGTCAAATTTGTTTTTTTATTAAACAAACAATATAGTGAGAAAAATATGTTATTTATATGAAGTTAAAATAAAAGTCATGGGTTTATAATTAAAAATGAGAATTTTGTTGTAAATAAGAATTCAATTAGTGACCGCACCTCTATTGGGTAAAAGTAAAATCTAGTTTACTGATTGAATTTGTTTGCAACAAAAGACTTTATCATTAACTCAGAATACCATTACTATCTGCTAGGCCTTAAAAATTTATAACGCCTAAAAAAATGATTTAATTAATGAAATCGGAATCAAAATTATATAATTTATATATTTAATTAAAAATTTTTAAAGTAAATGAAATATAATACCTCAGAGACATTATCAGTATAAGAAAATCAGATTATATGATTTTGTTTAATTAAAACCTCAATTGGTCCTGAGGCAAACGAAATTCCAAAAGGTGTTAAGGCCTGGTAGGTGAAAATGTATAAATAGGCTATATTTTAAGTGAGATAGTAACAGTTTTTCAATTGTTAATTTCACTATGGCCTGCTAAAAAAGGCAAGAATTTGCTGACTTTCCGAGATGGAACGTCGAAGTTTGATCCACCCAAGGCTGAAGTAACAACCAACATTGCCCTAACAAGCTTATTGTAACAAATAGAAGATTCCATAAGCTGCTAAAAAGAACTCACCTTCATTCCAGTACTAGTACCCCAGGCCAGCTATAGGAATACCATCATAAATCCTCTCCCAACTAAATAGAGGATGCCATAAGCCGCTACAAGAACTCACCTTCATTTTAGCTCGAGTATCTCCAGCCCAGCCATATGAGAAACGTTTTATATATCAATTAAAATTGCAGAGCTCTGTGTAAAATCTGAAATGATCATTATTTCTTTAAAATACAGATTAGCTAACTATATTAATGTAAACTCTGTCTTAATTGTCTTATAAATAATATTTGAATTCTACAAATGACATACTTTTACAAATTTCTTTATTAACTTAATGTTTTGTGATATAACTTAATCACGCCAGTTATATTTATTTCTTTTTTGCTTATTTTAATTATTAATCATGCCTACATTTTGAAACGGTGTGCATTTAGTTACAAAATATTTTTTGAAAATATTATTTAAAATCTTCAACTACTTATATATGTATGTTCGTGTTACAATTTTCTCTTAAGAAAAAAAAGAAGAAACTTAGGGTTTAAATACATAAATACGCATATACCATAAATATATGCGATTCACACAAACAGTGTAAACCATTACAATATATTAAAAAACATACCATAAATAGATGCGATTCACACAAACAGTGTAAACCATTACAATATATTAAAAAACAGTAAGGTCAAATTAACCAAAAGTTAAAAGTTTGAAATTGGCGCAGATGGGTAAATGGAATAAGACATAAGCATGAGATATTTAATTATATTTAAAAAACAGCTGGAAAAAGAGACCGGGGGTGAGTTAAGTTTTTATTAATTCATTTTAATGTTAAAATATTGTTATACTTTAGATATATATATAATAAAAAAAGATTTGTTCAAATTTTTCGCATACTTTATTAAATCTAGAAAAAAAAAAAAATTTTTTTTTATTTGTATACTTTAAAAAAGAATGGGGAGACAAAAAGTTTTTTGTGTGAGGCATTATATGTTGGATGGGCATCAAGATGAAGGTATGAATTTATAAATATATTAGTGAGTTAGGCATAGAGCTGAGATGGAAGTGAACAGGTCATTCCTGAAAGGGGAGAGCAGCAAACAGCCATATTAGAAGTGTAATAAAGTCAAATAAAAATCAAATATTTATTAGGTGCAAAAAAAATGTTGTTTTTGAAAGGATTATACAGGATAACAGAATGAACAAAGAAACAAAAGTAATGGGCAATGGGGAAGATAAAAATAGGAAGGAGATGAAAGGTGGAGGTATCATGTTAAAATCGAGAAGAGAGATTAATGAGTACAACATGAGTACAGAAGAAGAAATCGAAGGGGAAACTAGCATGAGCCAGGATAAAGATGAGTGCACAGAATACTAGCTATGCCAGAGAATTTAGTGAGAGATATCAGAACAGATATGGATAGAGGAGATTAAGCAGGAAGGCCAAGATTTGGATTGGTTGCTGAGACAGCTTAGGCAAGATGCGAAAGGGATGAAAGATACAAACAGAATGTAAAAGAAAAAGATGAAGGATACAAATAGGATGTGAAGGAACAGGATCAGAAAATTGAGCAAAGATTGGAGACCCTAGCCAAAGAATTAGGTAAAAGATGACAGAAATATGCGCTTGGAAGAAAAGTTGTGCCAAGGTTTACAGAGACTATCAATCAGCTGCCAGTATAAATATGAAGAAGTTAAGGGAGAATTCAAGAAAATATTACAGTGACGTCAAATGCCAAATAAAGATAAAGTTATCATTACAGAAGAAGTTAAGGCCTTAGTAGAGAAGGTAGTGTCAGGAAAAGGGTTTGATAGATAAGGTCTATAAAGTTGGGATAGAATTAGGCAGCAAATTTCAAAAATATGGGGAAGCTCAAAAAGATATTAGAAATGAAATATGTGATCAAAGAAAATTTAATGCAAAAAAATCAAATGGCTGCCAAAAAAAAAAAAACGTAATCACAGCGTATATTCAAGAATTGAGAAGAGATGTAGCAGAAATAAGAGAAAAAAAAGAAAAGTAAGAAAAGCAACTTGGCTAGTGATTACCAAGCCAACAAACCTAATAGACAGGAGGTAGTGCAAGTTCTTGGCAAGACTAGATGATGTTAAAAATAATCTTAGAGAGGAGGAAGCCAAAATCGATCAGAAAAGAACCATCATCAAAGGCAACACGCAGCTCACTATTGTCGACAGAAAAAAGTTAAATTTGATACAAGAAGCAGAGAACTATGATACAATCGAATCAATAGCATTGTCAGGCAGTACACCCATAGGCCTGGCTAAATTTATACAAGTTAAGTCTTTCAAAGGAGAAGTGGGAGAAAACCCAAAAGCCCACCTAAAAAGTCTACAAGAACTCTTCCGTTTTCAGAATGCCCCAATAGCTGACCAAGTAGCCCTTGCTATACATCATTTATAGGGATATGCTAAGTCATGGTAGGATTGCTACATGGATAAGCCGCAAACCTTTGACCAACATTGTTCAGCCATGCATAAAACTTTTTGGAGTGAAGAATACCAAAAGGGTTTATACCACTCGATATTCAGAGAGACTTATAAGTCCGTATTGAAAGAAACTCATATACAGTTTTTTTAAGGAAATAGCTTCTCCCAGATGTTTGACAGCATTTTCATTTATGGATACACAAAGGATTCGAATCATCCAACAAAATATGCCTCCTAGAGTACAACAGTTGATAATGGGGTACCGGATTCGAACGATAGAAGGCATGGCAAGATTTCTAACAACTATTGATTTAACTCCAGGGCCTAAAGAACCATCAGAAAAGATGCAACGGATGGAGCCAAAATGTCAAACAATGATGATGAGTGGCCAACCATACCCTAGGTCATCAAGGTGGGAGTCATGTGATCAGACTAGAGCAAAGGAACCATATAGGCAGCCAGCATTGTTACACTAGGCAACCCGGTTAGTTAGTTCCTCCCAACAGAGTCCCAGAGATGAAGCAGAGGACAGTAAAAACAGAACCTACTGTATCCATGATTGTCGATGTAGATGAAACCATACAGGGAAACCCAATCAAACCATGCCCTGTAGTGCATGTCATTGTTGGTAGTGTGGAAATACGTGCATTGCTGGATACAGGCAGCCAGATATTCTTCGTAGCCAAAGAATGGCTGACAGAGGTAAAAAAACCAATTACCTGATATGCTGATGCTGCCAATCAAAGAAATGGCAATAATGCTGGCAGATGGACAAAAAACCAAGACAGAGAGGCAACAAGTCTGGCTGAAATTAGTGTGAGGTCAAACAACTATTGGCCAGACCTTTTTAGTTATGGCTAATTTGATATATGACTTGGTAAGAGGAAATGACTTTTTAAGCAAGCATAAGTGCCAGATCGATTATGAAAACAGCATGTTTTCCCTGTATGGGAACAAATTGGGTTGGAATAAAATGAATCCCAAGTAATGCAAAGTTAAAGCAAAAAATGGGGGAAAGCACTAACTAGAGAAAAGAACATTGAAAAAAAAGAATGTAAAATTTATGCAAGCAATGGTAAACATGAGTGATATAAATAAGATAAAGCATCTAGATACCCCATGCGAAAAAACTCCTATAGAAAATACTAGTGCATTATCTATCGCAGAACAGGAACCGAAGTTTGAAGTCAAAAAACTCGAGCTGAAGAATGAGATACAGTATGAGGGCAGCGAATTCACATGAAGTCTGGCAATACACGCTGAGCGATCTCCTTTCAGGTGGGTAGAAGAATATGAGGAAGGTGATTGACCAATTGATGATGATGATCTGTTGGCATGTTGTTTCAACCCTGACAGTTACTCTTTAAGCAACCCCCAGATCCTATTTAAATTGTTAGTTTTCTTGTGAGGATCTGACCTTTTATATATCCTTTATAGATTTACACACTTTATATTATATATACATGCAACAAAAAAAACTAAACCCCACAATATTATTTTTGACCAAGATGTATATTCGTTTGGGTATATATTTGTTTGAATAATAAATATTAATTATGATTATATATACGTATTAATAATTGGTAGATTTTCTTGTTTGTACATGTTCTAAATATATAGAAATATAATAGGATATACATAGGGGTTTAGTATAAGACATAGTGTAATATAGTATAATAAGTTTCGCGTGGGATGATGCCATGAGTAAAAGTTTTCTATATGTTGAAAGAAGCCATGATAAATTTAGCTCCGTGTTTCCCTAAGTAAAGTCATTATTTGTATTTTTTTTTTTCATCAAGTTTACTGATATGAAACAGAAACCCAACCCCTTTTCTGTTTCACCATCAACCCCATGACCTATTCATCTGAACTAGTTTTGAACCTATTTTAAATGTCAAAATGTGATATATAAGTCAAGCGGTAAAATTTGCTATCATGGCCACTAGAATGGCATATCCACTTACATACGAAAGTACGCTGTAATCTAACAACCAACATTGCCCTAACAAGCTTATTGTAACAAATAGAAGATGCCATAAGCCGCTAAAAGGAACTCACCTTCATTCTAGTACAAGTATCACAGTCCAGTTATAGAAATACTATCTTAAATCATCTCCCAACTAAATAGAGGATGCCACAAGCCGCTAAAACCACTCACTTCCATTCCAGCTTGAGTATCTCCAGCCCAGCCATATGAGAACCATTTTAATATCAATTAAAATTGCAGAGCTCTGTGTAAAATACGAAATGATCATTATTTCTTTAAAATTCAGGGTAGCTAACTATATTAACGTAAACTCTGTCTTAATTGTCTTATAAATAATATTTGAATTCTATAAATGACATACTTTTGCTAATTTCTTTATTAACTTAATGTTTTGCAATATAACTTAATCATTGCAGTTATATTTATTTCTTTTTTGCTTATTTTAATTATTAATTATGCCTACGTTTCGAAATGCTGTGCATTTAGTTACAAAATATTTTTTGGAAGATATTATTTAAAGACTTCATATTGTTATTAATTACTCCAGCCCAGCCATATGAGAACCGTTTTAATATCAATTAAAATTGCAGAGCTCTGTGTAAAATACGAAATGATCATTATTTCTTTAAAATACAGGTTAGCTAACTATATTAACTGAAACTCTGTCTTAATTGTCTTATAAATAATATTTGAATTCTATAAATGACATACTTTTGCTAATTTCTTTATTAACTTAATGTTTTGCAATATAACTTAATCATTGCAGTTATATTTATTTCTTTTTTGCTTATTTTAATTATTAATTATGCCTACATTTCGAAATGGCGTGCATTTAGTTACAAAATATTTTTTGGAAGATATTTAAAGTCTTCATATTGTTATTAATTATAGCGTCATTTAGCGCGCTGTTTCGAAACTTTAATCTATAAATAATGTCAAACCTTTTTGTGCTCGTTCTTATGTTGTCTATATTAACAAGTTAATGTAAACTATAAAATATGGCTTATAACTACATTTTCAGCCATTAATTATCATGTTACTAAAAATTAAACTAACCTGGAGTGTAATCATAAATATATTTTCTTATTAAAGTATTTAGGGTAAGTCCCTTGGGACAAAGTAAGTTATATATATTCCCGTCAGTAGCACATGTATTTCTTGTGCTACAGAAGAGTTTGGCTCTTTGATCAGGCTGATAAAACTAGTGTTCACGGGATTGTATGGTATTTTACTTTATAATACACTTTGGCTTGGTGGGTGTGAAATTTATCAATATTTTATTGTGCTGTTTTATATATATATAAGATAGAGCTACGGTAAGTCCAGCCCATCTTCCTCTCTTATGGGTAGTGCAGAAGCTAAGACTGAACTATGGGCCAGATTAGCACATAGTCCCCCGCCTCTTGTGAACCAAATAAAGGTTCCCTTTTTAGCAGCATAATGATCGGGCATTGGGTAAACGGGTGTTGGTCATGAAAACTAAAAAAAAATCTATTAATCCATCCTGCAGAGCAATTTTGTTATTATATTTTACTTGTGGGCAGTGTATTAGTAAAATCTTTATTAGCCAACTCTACCTCCTAATATGCACTCTTTGGCATTGAACTTAAGCGTTCTTGAAAATCCGGTCAATCTAAAGCTATCGGGGATACTTTATATGCCCAAATTAAATATATAAATTTGTCATAATCGGATGTATTATTAAGTTTCACTCCAGACTTTGATTACATCTATAATAGCCACTCGAACTGATTATGAAAGGGCATAACTAATAAGTGGAATGTAGTGATTTGTTATATATAGCATAATATTTAGCTCTCCGTATCAATTATTGTTGTACAATTGCCAAGATTAATGCTGCTCAGTCAGTAAATAAAAATGCCTGCATGCATTATTCAATGTTAAATAATGGGTTATATCAAAATATATGTATCATGTCAATAAATATATTACTAATTCATCATAAATGACTTTGTCTCATTATTAAATCAGTCCAATTCATTAATTGATCACTTAGCTTATTCATTAGTAAAGCCCCTAGTAATTAAATATATTAGATTTTTATCATGGGAATGTCTCCAGTATTTAAGATGTTTTTATATATAGATAGTATTGAAACAGCGCCTTTGTTTCACATGGATATATATTTTAAAAAACTATTTTTCCCTCAACATCTTAAAAAAAAACGATGTATGAAAAGTCTATCTGATATTTTTTTTTTTTTCAGAAAAATTTTCGAAAAAGTTGATTTATAGCTTCTACCACTGAAATGATGATGATG
>JAQFVV010014568.1:0-32858 GCA_028023455.1 Epiperipatus broadwayi
GATAGAATGTTTATTCTCAAATGCAAATCTATGTAGTCTATTCCCCTCGACACTAAATATAAATGCATTAAATTTAAGTTGTTTATAGACGTTTGCATGGATTCGTTATCGGTTAATTATGTTTTGGATTTCATATTTGATCAAAATATATAGACATTAGATGCATGGTGATACCTCACACGGTGAGTATCTAAAATGTATTTATTTGGATGTCTTTTAAATTATTAGTGACAATGCAAGTATCTTATGGTGAATACTATTGGGTTACTTATAAATTTCCCTCTGCAATTGTCAGTATCAATGATTTTATATTTTGATCATTTCGTTTATTTTGAAATATTTTTAACTGTTGAAATCTATGTAACCGATCTATATGCAACATATTAAAACAAGCGTTTATAATCTCATCTGTGCGAACTTAATTAAAATGTAAACTTATAATATAATAGAAATTAAAATGTAAATTAAAATTCAGAAATAAAGTTAAAAATAATGTTAGATGTTAAAATGTAAACTGATACTAAAACAATTTTCAATCTTATATATATGTGCATAAATAAATGTTTGTGTGTTAATTTCTGGCAGTGGCTTATTTTATTCTTTTTTATATATATACTCTTATATTATATTATTAAATCTTTGCTATTCCACTGATCTAGTGACATGGGCTAACGACCGGATGCAAAATATATAAAGAAAAAAAATTTTTTGACTTCGTATCTGCCTACTCTATAAAATTTTCTAGGTTCAAATGCCTAGATGAGCGCCCTGTAGTGCAGATATCTTTGATCTACCTTCTCCGGCTTGTTACAATATATATATATATTGCTTATTGCTTATAAAGCTCTGATAAAGACTGTTGGACAGTCAAAACTGTAAGGAAAATAATGTTGTTTAAGAAAATTTGTTTGCATTGAAATGTATATGAAAAAAGTATTAGAAGAAATATATATATCAAGATATGAAGATATGCAAAGAAAGTAAAAGGGAATAATATTATCTTATGAATTTTTTTGAGTATACTATTCTTTGAGAGAATGATATCTCTATTGTAATCTTTGTCTCTATTTTTATATTAATTTTCTATTGTTGTTGCATATTATCCATGATCTAAAACATGATATACACAAATCTTCACTTTAGTGAATATGCTATTCAATATACAATAGAATTTGTTTACTTTTATCTATGAAGATTTTTATTATCTAGTAAAAAAAAAATATTTGTAAAAATTAAGTTGGGGTTTGTTTACAAAATTGAGGAATTTTTTAAAAATAAAACTAAGCTTTATTTTTATAGTTTTATTTTTATTGCACTACATAAATTGTTTGTAACAATCTTTAATAACTATTAAAACAGGCAAAACTCACTATACATATTGCCACACACAGCAAGCTAAAGTAATCAATGGATGCCAGAAGACTTGTGCATAAAATCCCCTTCTAGTGGCTACTCATCCAATATCCCCAGACTAGTTTCTGGCTTGTGGTCTTCATCAGTGAGGAGCCTTGGATCACAGAGCACTGCACCTAGATCGCATAAAATCCCCATCTAGTGTCTACTCATCCAATACCCCCAGACTAGTGTCTGACTTGTGGCCTTTGTCAGTGAGGAGTCTTGGATCTGAGTCTGGGGATATTGGATGAGTAGGCCACTGGATGGGGATTTTGTGTACAAGCATTACGGCATCCATTGATTACTCTAGCTTGCTGAGTGTGGCAATACTTATAGTGAGTTTTGCCCACTTTAAGAACAGTTATAAGAAAGCATTAAAAATGTGATCATGTGATCTTTAATAATAGAGATAATGTTTTTATTAATAAGCTGAATTTACTGTAATAAGCAATCTTTTATAGTAAATCTCTTTTTAAAATCTAGTTGTCAGTTTTTTTGCTACAAAAGGCAACTGGACTTCATGGAAAGTTATCTATATTTGTAAACAATATTTTGGTTAATATTTTATAGTAATTAATATCTCTCTATAATTGCACTTTATGCACATGTAATGAAGCATTATAGTGTACTAATTAATAATCTTAATTAATCATCTGATCACTTTCAGGAAGTCTAAGTTCCCATAATCATATCTCATTATCAACTGAGAAATGCTTGTAATAAAGCCTTATATAAATTTATGCAAATTAACTATGGCGTCCATTTTTGGAAATGCAGAAGCAAGCTTCTCTTATTTATAGCTATGGAATCGCTTAATATATAGCAGGCTTCTTTGGCCTTGCATTTAACATCATTTAATTTGGGTGAAGGCATTGCACTGTCAGTATCAAAGGTAAAGTATTACGTTATAAGAATTCTAGTTCTCGCAGCATACTTTAATGACTAAAACATATAGGGATTAACATATTTAGCATTAGTAAGCTTTTTTCACACAATTTACAAAAATATATTAAATTTATTTTTGAATTGCTTCCCTCTCATATTCCATCATGGTAATTTAAATCTGAAAAATATTTGAGTTCTATGTGACTGAGTTTTAGAAAACGTGTTTCACTTCTCAAAGATACCTTCTTCAAAGCATATGTTTATGTAAGAAACTGAACCAATATTTAATTTTAATTTTGTTTGAAATTATTAATTTAGTTTTATTTTAGAATTAGCATTTTTGATGACATTGTGTGTATATGGCCATGTAAATAAAAAGGTAAAAGGCTTCTTTTAAATATCCCACCGCAGGGCAAATATCTCTCCATCAGTTTCTTAAAAATGTGTATAGAAGGAACTTAGCTTTCCAGACGGATCAGTGATAAAGGTTTTATCATTTTTTCATCCTTGTTTTCCTTTTAAAATTAGAGTAGCTAAAAACCTGTTTTTAATCATTAATTGAATAGTTAGGTGCCTCAATTACCTACCTGAAAAAACTAAGCCTGATGTCAATCCATATCATAGTATTATCAGTCAGCTGTGCTAACCATTATCATATGGCAGCTTGTGAGATCTATAGACTGTTTCTATAAAATTTTAATAAATATGAAATCTCTTTTATGCCTTAAAATATATTCCCAAGATTATTCATTCTTACCTCTGAATGGAAACAAAATAAATTTGTTGCCACTTTGATGATTAAATGTCATTTTATCTTAGGAATAACTGGATATATATATATATATATATATGTGTGTGTGTGTGTGTGTGTGGGTGTGTGTAATAATATAATTCGATGTCTATATTTCTTCATTTCAATACCCATAATCTTATAATTGAATATTTATAAATACAGTAATTAGATATATGTAAAGTATAAATAGTTAAAATAAGAGTCATGGATCACATGACCCAATTCTTTTAAGCTTGTAAGTTATAAACAATGAGGATTGCCAATTCCTCAACAAGCTTTGTGATAAATGCTTAGCCAGAGAAAGCATTTAAAATATCTCTATCAGAAACCCCTCCCAAAGCCCTGATTATGGTTTCATGCTTTGGCACTCCTCAAAGAGGTTCCAGGAGCAGGTTCAGACACTAAATCAAAAACACCAACTCCAAGTATAACTTTAAAAATTTTATCCACTTAGGAACACTTTCAACTATGTCAATTAACACTTTGAAAGGCAAAACCTTCCCACAATTCCAAGATCTTAACATTTGCTGCCTGTCTGTTAATTAAGTCTTGTTGTATTTAATATATTAAAGTAGATTCCTTTATTTTCCTTTTGTTATTATTTTTTTGTTATTTTTCATAATAATAATAATAATGTAAAAATATTACCAAATTGAAACAAAAAAGAAAATAGAGGAAGCTATGCTAATATACAAATACCAAACAAATATTTCTTATTATTAGGACTGGTGGCAAAAATATTTAAGATCCCTGAATTGTGGAAAGGTTTGCCTTTCAAAGTGTTAATTGACAAAGACTACGAGGATAGTCGAAAGCTTCTAAGTGGATAAATTTTTGCAAGTTATACTTTACATATATCTAATTACTGTATTTATAAATATTCAATTAGTAAGATTCCTACGAAAAGATTGTGGTAAATAAAGCATTGTGTAACAGTAGTAATAAGTGCCTAATAAATAATCACTAATATACATATTTTATACTCAACCAGCAATTATCAGTTGGTCCAGATTACAATTGTTACACATATATGCTATAAGTGCTCAGATACATATTAAGATAGCCCATTCCTTATAATTTAATAGTGACAGGGCTTCAATCTACTCCCCTCCAACTCTTCGATCGGCCACCCAATTGAAAAATCTGATGATGAAATGCCTCAAAGGCCACCCTGAGAGGGCTGAAATTCTTGTCAGATGACCATGTTGACCTAAGGTTAATATGAACCACTTTATAGTACAAGGTATCATAAACCCAGCTTAATACATATACAAGGGATGGGCAGACATGTCTACTATATAAAACTGAAACACACATGCTTATTATATACCTGTGCCTATATATGTAAAATGGATTATGCTCTGTACAATGAGGGTTCAGATTGACCTTAGGTCAACATGGGTGTGACAAGAATCTCAGCCTCAGGATGGCCTTTGAACATTCCATCATCAGATTTTAAATTGATAGATGGTCGAAGAGTTTGGAGTGTGGAGTAGATTGAAGCCTGTCCATTAAATTATGAGGATTGGCTACCTTAATATATATCTGAGCACTTATAGCATATATGTGTAGAGATGGTAATCTGGCCTAACTGATGATTGCTGGTTTAGCATGAAATATGTATATATCATTTCAATATATATGTGTTCAAGTGTATCAGTGTTATGAGATAATGTGGAGAGTGGTGGGTCATGTGAAACTCAGTATTCATATGGAGTAGTCAGTCATTATCAGAAGGTAGGGTTATATTTCATCTTTAAATGGAACATAATACTGTCATCTTCATTGATAGTTCTGGGCTAGAATGAATTACTACTGCTTTTATAGCAGTTAAAGGTAAGATGTCACGTGATAAGTTAACATGATACGTGATTTTGTATACATACCCTGTTACTTAAATTACTCAGCTTGACTGTGAGCAAAAATAAATAAATTGATATATAAACTTACTAATAATAAAAATAATTAAAAAATATATCTGAGATAATTTTTAGAATACAGTACTTAATCAACTTGACTATTGTTATATTTATTAATAGCTTAAAGTATCCGGTTTTTTTTTAAAAAAAAAAATACAAAATAATTAAAAAAAATAAAACATTATGATCAATTATTAAAATGTTCTTTAGTATAAATGATGTTAAATGATTAATGCTTTCTACCTACGTAAATTATTTTAACATTTCGTCTTTTATTAAAAAAAAAAAAAAAAAACTCTAGTCAAGCGTTGGTGGCCGAATGGTCAGCACAGCCGCCTTACAAGCAGTTGTCGCGAGTTCGCTTCCCGGCCGATGCTTTGACACATGAAAAAAAAAAAAAAACTCTTTACCAAAACGTGTACTCCATATATCTATCAAATATCTAAACTCAATATATGTTAAATTTTCTTGATCAACTATTTCTACTAAAATTTATCTAACCATTGAGTCATGATTTTTTAGCTGGAGAAACTTGTCTGTGTGTTTGTTTTAATTGCTGATATATATTTTCCACAATCGATTTTTTTTTTTTTTTGCAAAAAAGTACCTTTTCTTTCCGCGTAGTTGAATATTTCTAGAACTAGTTAATTTATTCTTCAGATGCCTTTAGATGAGAGAGACTTATATTTTATTTTTTTTATAAATCACATATTATTTTTAGTAAGAGCATAAAAAAGCGAATCTTTCATCTGCTCATAATGTAATTTTTTCACCCTTATTCATCCAGTACTTTTTTAAAATTTCACTTTTCATCGTAGCAGGACAAAGATTTATTTATTTATTTTTTTGGTCAGGTTTTTTTTTTTCTTAAAATAATAAAAAAGTTTATTTCTAAAACAACAGAAATTGAGAATTTTTTTTTTAAAAAAAGCTTACGAATTGAACAGAAAATAATTGCAAAAAGTAAAAACGTTATCAGAAGTGTGATTATATGTGTACAGAGATTCTAATTTGATATATATATTGAAGAAGTTGAATTTCTCACTGATAGGATAAGCAATATTTTCCCCACGAATCTACCAAAAATTACTTATAAATTTATTTAACGCACATTGATTACGTAAGTAATATTTACTAAGGCAATAAACCTTTAAGCGTGTCCCTACCTTTGCATTTTCAAGCGCACATGCTCAAAAATTAATGTAATTACAATCAAATAAAATAGACAAATTATTATATAGTTTATCAATTTAATTTCTATTTTGTAAATATTTTTCGTCTTCGTTGTTATTAGCATTGAAATCGCATTATAAAATGTGAATTGCTTATTTGGATTTTTGTAACCATCTTAATAGTCACGGCTTTAAATATTAGATATTTGGACATTGTTAAATATATATTATCTTCCAAACTAATGTAAATTTAATGCAGACATAGCCATTTTCAGAACATATTTTTCTAGCTACCTCGTTAATTGCTACCAATTTTAATACGCTAAAATTTCCCACTTCTTGTACTTTAATATTACTTTAGAAAATTGTTATTAGATGTCTTATATAAACCTTGGAGTTTTTTCACTGAAAATTTAACTTTATTTGTTCAACCTTTTCCCATTCTTTTATAAACTTTTAAGTTAATTCTATAACATTAACAGTTTCACATTGCTAACCTGACATCTGCTTTTGCTATTGTATTAAGAAAAACAGAGTTGCAATTTTTTTTTTTACTATAATCCAACAGTAATGGCATTGTCAGCTGGTGTTTCTTCCACACATTTATTTTATGGTCCCTGATGAAGATAATATCAAAACCCAGAAATTTCTTCTCTTTATAATCTCCTTACAATCTATTTAATATCTTAATTATTTCATAGAAGATCTTATAACAGTTTAGAATTTAAGTTCTAAATAAAGTGGATTTTTAAAAAGTAACTTAGTAAAATCAGAATTTTCAAGAGAATAAAAATCAGTAATTTTTTTTTAAAAGGAAAGAATCTACTTTTCATTATACTATAAATGAATAGAACATAATCTATGATAGTAATGTTTAAACATGCATAAATGCTGAAAATTTGATAAACATATGCATTTCTTTTAATCCTTTAAACCTCCAGAAAGAATTAAGCTAAATTGTGACAATTTGACAAATTGGTTCTGAATTTGACTCAGGCTGAAAATATTGAAATGTATTATCATTCTGATTTCTCATAATATTATCATAATGCCTGAATCATAGATAACTCTCAATGATCAAAGAATCTTTTTGCCAAAATAAAAAGAAATTATGTAAATATTTATTACATGATGTACTTGATTCTTAAAAAGTTAAAGCTAATCATTCTCACTTGGGGGGATAAAAAAATTGACTATGATGTTACATTTAAATAGTGCTAAAAAGAATTAATGGTTTATAATGAAGAATTTATTAGCATATATTAAGACATTTAAATAATCAAATAATGGATGAAGCTGACATTTTCAAGTATCAAAGAGAGAGACAGATAGAGAGAGAGAAAGCAGAACACGATAAACTTATATTATAGTGATGAAAATTGGTAAACCTAAATTTTAAAAAAAGTTAATAACATAATTAAGATTAATTCAGTTTTTAAATTATTAGACAAAGGAAATAATAATTTTTACAAACACAAAATGATTTCATCAACAATTATTGATGTATTGAAATATAAACTATTTTAGAAATCTAACATCTCATCATAGGTCGAATTATTTTAATTCTAAAATAAGATAAATATCAAGTGAAATTAAAAAAAATTAACAATGTAATTATTGAATTTCTAATGACTCCAACTAATTATTATTTATTGCCCTAATTATTATTGTGATGTTTAATGCAAGCTTTTCCATTTACCAGAAAGTGTCATTCTTTATGATTTCAATTATAATTTTGATGTTTCTTTCTATTCTTATCAGTAAATTAAGAGAAATGTCACCTTATTTTTTAAGATTATATGCCAAATTTTGTATATACACCTGGGTCTCATTTTATGCGGATTATTTTAATGTGATTTTGAAGTTATGCGATTCATGTTTCTTCTTAATATCTTTCATATTTCACTATAATTATTAAATATCAAGAAATTTAAATTATTAATAACTTATTTTGACTTGAAATACTTTTTTTTTTCAAAAATATAACATTATATTAGCAGCTAATGTGAATATGGCCTGAAGCTGTATTTAGAATCTTAGCTTCTACATAAATAATCTACTTATACTAATGAGTAAATAATAATAATAGATTTATACATACATATAAAAATATCACAATAAATATTCAAAAATTTTAAACTTTTAAAACATATTTTGTTGGACATAACAGAAATAAATATTTTTTTAGATTTTTAAAATAAATAATAACAAATATTTTATTGATTTTCTAAACTGAAAATAATCTTTCTAATGATAATGTATAATCTTTTTGTTTTGATTGTGATCTCATTTTTTTAATATAGAAACAGAAAACCATTAACACAGCATAAGTCTGAAAATGGTGATAGTTGTATATCGTGTTACGAATCTGATTTCTTATCATTTCACAAATGAACTGGCACATTGTCAAATAGCGGTAATGATTAAAATATGTATGAAAAAATGTAAAATTAAATACTATAGTTAATAAAAAAAGTAAAAAAAGTTTGTCTTGTATTAATTTTTTTCAAATATTTGAAATTTTTTATTAGTCATACTTTATTTTCTTATTTTTTTTTAATATGAATTTTAAAAGTAATTTTTCCTTTTTGCTTTGCTTTTATGTTATTTCTGAAAATTACTGGAACCTATCTCCCATTTTTCAAGGTAAGTTAAGTCTATTTTTGTGCGATTTCTTTTGTGCGCATTTTCTGAGGAACCTATCTACCACATAAAATGAGACCCAGGTGTGTATATATATATATATATCAAATCAAAACTACCCCAAATCTAAAATTAAACCAGACCAGCATAAAAATAATATTAAAACACAACCTAAGGTTTCACTGCTACAAGCAGGCTTCTCAAGTGTAAAGAACTACAAAAAAACCACACATTATATATACTATTAAAAACTACCCACAAATCCATTCACTTCCCATCCACCCTTAATATTAAAAGAACTCTTAAATAAGTTAATTGCTTCAGAATAATAAATTTTCAATAATAAAGATTCTTTAATTCTTCTTTTGATTTCATTTCTCTCAAAGAAGACAACCTTAGCTTCATCAAAATCAATAGTGTGGCCTGTATTTTTTTCATGGACATACAAAGCAAAATTAAGATATCTATTTTTAACTATACTTTTATGATCCTTTATTCTTTCATGATTATAATTAATGCATACTTCAAGCAGACACACATTTGTATATGTTGTCTTATGTTGGTTATCTATTTTAGTTTACTAAATAGATATGACAAAGTCTACTAAACAGTCTTTTTCTCTGGATTCAAATATATTTCAAGTTTTATATAACAAATGCAAAAGATTTTAAAAGTAAAAAAAAATAACTGATTAACTAAAATATAAAATACTATAAGACTTTTAAGAGATTCGAAGACTCACATTCTCCATGCCATCTCATATTGCTGACCCACCTGATCACACACAACATCCCTTATATATTCCATTATATATGTGCAGGTGCATGTAAACCTGTACAGTGTATTAAATTATAAATCTTCTCAGCAAATTTGAGTAAAGTCAGCCTTGATTTAGTTTTTAAGGTAACATAAATCATCTTATGAAGAAGGGCATCATAATCTAAATTTCTAGCTAGATTGATTTCATATAAACATTTAACACTTTAAAATCTTCTCTTCTATTTACATTTTTTCCATTGTGTTAAGATATTAAAAGAGAGAAAAGAAATTTAATGAATGTAAAAATGGGTTAACAATAAGCTAATTTAACAATGAAATAAATATATAGATGAGTATGGTAAAATACAGAATTTGCAGGATATATATTTAAGGTAGTATAATAAAATTTAATCAATCTGTATTTTCAAACATACTGTTTTATTTTTCTTTAAAATGAATTTATTACTGATTATTATATGGTTATTATAATAAAGTCATTTAACATAGATTATCTAGGCATATTACACAAATTAGTAAAATAGAATAAAAAATATACAGGGATTTCACCTCTATTGCTAAATAACAGTTTGATATTCTTGATTGTAATCTATATTGGGATTGTCTTAAGTGTTGATTGGTTTCTAATATATATATATATATATATTGATTTGAAGACTTTCACGAGTTGCATATATATAAGACATATTTTGCGGGTTCATCCGTGTTAAAATATTTTAAATATTGATATACCCACATTTCGACTTGGTCACACAAGTCACCCACTGGGTGATAAAAGGTAGAAAGACAGTTGTAGAGGCGCTACAATCACTGATTTGAAAAAAAAAACGTTAAAGTTTCACCAATAGCAAAAATATTAAATTAAGATTGTTTTTTTTTTAAAAATCTTTCCAAATAGGAGGAAGTTTGCTTTTATCATCTCACTTATTGATACAATCTGGCATTTTAAGTATCTCAATGGCTTCTCTAATTTTGCACTGGTAGGGATTATCACATGTGGATATGATCCTGGTACTAGAAATATTAATTTTATGACCTGAATCCATAGTATGGAGTGAGAGTGCTGACGATAATGAGCGTTGTTTAACTGCATTAGCATGCTCATCTCTTCTAACACTGATGCGACAATTACTCATACCTATGTAAGCAGCTTTACAATTTTCACATGAGATTTGATAAACACCATGAGATTCAAGAGGGATTAAATCCTTAGGCTTGGTCATTATATTGCTGATCTTTTGATGAGTAGAAAATGCTGTATTTATATTATAGCATCATAATATATGTCCAATACTGTCTGTAGTTCTTTTTACATATGGAACACACATCCTAATAGCTGACTTATCATCTTTTCATTTCCTATTTTGTCCACTTTGGGCTTGAAATAAGGCTTTTTTAATAAATTTATAATTATAACCATTTGCTAATGAAACACTATTAATATGATTTATTTCTTCTTTCAGATGTAACTTATCTGAAAGGTTAATTGCTCTATTTAAAAGAGTTTTGGTTACAGAAACTATATCACCCAATGGATGACTTGTGTGATCAAGTCAAAACGTCGGTATATCAATATTTAAAATATTTTAACATGGATGAACCCGCAAAATATGTCTTATATATATATATCTTCTGATCATAAGTTATTCAAGACATGTATTTTAGATCATTTAGCAATATAAAGAAAGCGTTTATAAGTTTATCTGGATTTTGATGTAGTGAATTATATATGTGAATATTTCTTTGAACTGCATGTACTTGTTTCTTGAAATTGCTTATTTGCTGTGAAATGACCTATTGGATTAAGTTTACTTTAGTCATGAAATATTCTGTCTGATAAATTCTTTGATTTTCTATATAATTTTCCAATGAGATACATTTAACTTTTCCTTTAAAGATTTTTTTTCATTATTATTATTTTTTTTGTGAGCTTATTCCTTTTTAGGGATTAGTTATTATTTTAGTTAGATCGTTTTTTTCAGTTTCTAAATGCTATACGAGTAACATATGCCCATTAGTTACCTGAGGAAAAATAGAAAGACTAATGATCCAAGAGCTTAAAACTTATATTATTTGAAATGCCAGCAATAAAAATGAATTTCATTTTTTCAGCTTATAAAAAGATTATAATATTATATACCCTTCCTTGTGGATGCTTCTTTTGACCATTATTTTATCTTTTCAGCTCTGCTTACATCTATCAATTTTCTTAGCTTCTCGGCAATTGGTTTTATAATGAGCATTTCAGGAAACTTTTCAAAAACCCTCAGAAATTGACTAATCTTTGCACTTTATTTTATATATTGGTTTATTATATACCTGTGTTTATATAGATAATATATAGGGTATATGAGCACAGACTTTCACATGACCCACCACTCTCCACTCTATCTCATAGCACTGATACACTTGGACACATATATGTTGAAAAGATAAATAATCACCAATATTCGTATTTCATGCTAAACCAGCAATCATCTAGTTGGTCCAGATTAACATCTCCACACATATATGCAATAAATGCTCAGATATATATTAAGATAGCCAAACTTCATCCTTTAATGGCGTTTGTTAATTTTTTTTTTTTCTGTTGAATTACTATTACTATTCTTTTGGTTATGCTATCTAATAAGCAGCACAATTGCTCTCTAAGTCTGTTTATATTATTTATTTACCCAAAATTATTCTAACAGATTTTGAAATTAATTGTTTTTATTTCTTTATGTTTTTCTAATATATTATTATTACATATCTATAGGATGCAGAGGAATGTATTAAAATATCATCATCATCAACCATTATCAATCAATCCATGGCAGGATAAAAATCTCTCCAAGTTCAATCCATCTTCTTTGATCTTTAGCTTCTCTGCTCCACATCACCCCTGCACACTTTCTAATATATTATTATTACATATCTATAGGATGCAGACAAATGTATTAAAATATCATCATCAACAACCATTATTAAAATATCATCATCATGAAAATCTCTTCCAAATTCAATCCATCTTCTTCAATATTTAGCTTCTCTTCTCCACATCACCCCTGCGCTCTTTCTTATTTCATCCATCCATCTCACATGTGGTCTCTTTTTGGGTCTTTTACAATATCTTGTAATTCCATTTAAGATTTCAATTGTCCATCTATTATCATCTCTTCTAGCAATATGTCCAGCCCAACTCCAGTCTTTTAATTTTTTCAATGAGGTCAGCAATACCTGTTTGTTTTCTTACCCATATATTGCGTTTCGATCTCTTAAAAAATATATGAAATTATAAAACATAAATGAAATTACAAATTATACATTCCATATATTGAAATATCACTAGTTTTTAATTCATACTTAATATAAATATTGTTTTAAGAAATGAGACTAAAATGTCTCAATTTATGTATGCATTTATTATATAATGTACAATTCTTTTTTTCATCTGTAAATTAAAAAAAAATGTAGGAAAAATTTATTTTTAGAATATCCAATTGCTAAGAGCTTGGTTTATCTTCTGCTTAAGAATAATTAGATATTCATTTGCTTCATTTACTGATAAATAAATCAATGGATAACCTGTGAGTCAGTTATCTTACTACTCCCCCTTTCTCCAAAAATATGAGCTTTCTTTTAATCTGAAGATCTGGTCTGGATTTGAACAACAGTAAGAATATCCAAGGGAATGAATTAACTATTATGTTATTGTCATATCTGACCCTGCCTTCAGAAGTGGACTATTCCAGATTCATTACCTGATTGGCTAGCACCCAGTTGCTATCCAATGGGATTAAAAACCTTCACTGGGGTTCGCACACCGAATCTGCGTGTTTATAGTAAGGTAGGGGATCTGCCTTTAAATAGACAGCCTTTTGGAGGCAAGGCAGAGAGCAATTACTTCTATTAACCTGAATGACAGAATGTGCTCTCCATTAAACCTTCTGCCATCAGCAAAGGTATTTATCTAGTCATTATTGAGACATCCACACAGTGAGGCAAGTCCACCTATGGACTGGAAACTGCTACATCTGAATTAGAGCTGACTTGAGGCAAGCTAACTACATAGCTGGAAGAGTCTTCTTACCAGAACTCACAATACAGACTAATCATTAGCTGGAAGCGAGTTCCATACTTTGCATGACTATCTCAGCATTGAAGTATATCAACTGTATTTGTACATTTGTTTAACTAACATGTGTATATATTTTGTACTAATAAATTATACATATTAATTGCTGAGTAGTGTTTTTTTTGTATCTGTTGGTTTGGTAATGAACCTGCAAGCCTAACCAAACATAACAGATTTGGTGCAGTCGACAGGCTAACTACTCCAGTTATAACAGATTTGGCGCAGCTGCAGTGTAATTTTTCCTTCACGGATGGAAAAATTATGGAATAAAGTATGCCAGTTTAAACAAATCTGGTGCAGTAACAGAAAAAATTTCCCCTCAAGGCTGGAAAAATTAGGTAATAAATACGCTAGTTTCAACAGATCTAAATGTGAAATAAATACACGAGAGTGTATTTGTTTTATTATTTTTCATTTTGGAAAAAAATGTACGTTATCGTAATTTCATTATGATGATATATTTTTTTTTTTTAAAAAATAACAACGTAAAACTGTTGAATAAAATTGACCACAACATAAAGGCATGTCAATTTGAAGCTTCAGCCAATCACAAAAGCTTTACTCACAAGACAGTGTAAAAACTCGCTGTATTGGTTTAAAAGCTTCGTTCAGTTAGTTACAATAACGTAACTATAAAAGCAAATATGAGTGATTTGGTTACTCAGCATAAATAAAAAAGATGGATAAAGCAATCGGCTCTATGGAATCTTTTGATCCGGCTCAACCTGAGAACTGGGCAAATTATAAAGAGCATTTTATTTTTTTATCTACAGGCTAACAATATAAAAAAGCCTGAGATAAAGTTAGCTATACTAATGATCATGATAGGTCTGCAAACATATGAAATATTCAAGTCTCAATCTACGGTTGTAACCCCAGCTGAGCTGGATTTTGATAGAGTGTTGACAATTCTCACAGAGTATTTTTCTCTTAAACCCTTGACAATAATTCAGAGATATCATTTTAATGTCAGCATACAAGAACAGAGTGAAACTGCTAGAGAATTTGCAACACAAATCCATATATTAGCCTTGAAATGTGATTTCAAAGACTTCATGAATGAAGCACTTTGTGATCATTTTATTTATGGCATAAATGATCACAATTTGAAGCTGAAAATGTTAATGATTCCAGACCTAGATTTTGAAAGAGTGGTAGCACATGCAAGACTAGCAGAAACAATAGCTAGCCAAGCTAACCCATTAAAAAGGCTTATAAAGTATGATGTGCAAAAAATCGAGCATAACACTGGGTCAGTCAAGCACTTAGTCAGCTCAAATAATTCAGCATCAAATAGTCTAAGGTGTTGTTATAGATGCGATGAGCACATGCATACAGAATGTCCATACCGCAAAGCAACATGCACATTTTGCAAGCATATCGGACATATAAAGGCAGCATGTCTGAAATTAAAAAGACAAACAGCCAAGTCTAGTCCTAAAGACAGTAAAGGCACTTATAAGAAATATAAGCAAGTTGCCTGTATAAACCATATCAAATATGATAAGTCTGGGTTTATATACACTGTAATAATAAATGATACACCAGTTAATATGGAACTTGACACAGGGTCAGCAGTGTCAATAGTTTCAAGAAAGACTTGGACGATCATAAATAAAAAGAATAAATATAAGCTGCCACTTGCAGTAAATCAATATCAGTCTAACAAGGGAATAAAATTAAACTGTTGGGTCAAACAACAAGAAAAAATATGATGCCTAGCAAAACTATTTACCTACCACTGGTAGTGGCATTAGGTAACCATAATGATTTAATAGGTTCAGTCACTTAGGGTTCAAAGTGACCAAAGTGAACCAGCTCACAACGTTATCAAAGTTGAAATCTAATGAATCAGAAGTCTTTAACAAAAAGCTGAAACCGGATGCCAAACTTCAACTAGAAGATAAAAACAAAATAAAATTCCACAATAGGAACAAAAGTACTATGTCATATGTACTATGGGTCCACAAGATGGAGACCAGCAGTAGTGACTCAAATAAAGGGTCTTTATACTGTTGTTGTGCAAACAGAAGATGGTCATCATCATCATCACCATCACAACCAGCTAAGACTCAACCACACATCAGAAGCTAACAAAAGCAGTGGTCAACCTGGGATGAGTACCTCAACCAGAGAAGATGAACAGCAAAATCAAGACAGCAGCAGACAACTAGAAACAAGCTTATCAAGCAAAGAATATGAAGACAGGAACAGCAATCAACCGGAGAAACATACCAAATGGACAATACATCACCCAGTGCATTTCAATGACTATGTCCTCCAGGGCTAATTTTAACCAGAGGGAGGAATGTCATATCTGAACCTGCCTTCAGAAGTGGAGTATTCCAGATTCCTTACCTGATTGGCTAACACTCAGTTACTATCCAATGGGATTAAAAACCTTCACTGGGGTTCATGCACCGAATCTACATGTTTCGAGTAAGGTAGGGGATCTGCCTTTATATAGTCAGCCTTTTGGAGGCAAGGCAGAGAGCAATTACTTCTGTTAACCTGAATGACAGAACGTGCTCTCCATTAAACCTTCTTCCATCAGCAAAGGTAATTATCTAGTCATTTTTGAGATGTCCATGCAGTTAGGCAAGTCCAGCTATGGACTGGAAACTGCTACATCTGACCTAGAGCCAACTCGAGGCAAGGTAACTACATAGCTGGAAGAGTCTTCTTACCAGAACTCTTGACACAGGTTAATCAATAGTTGGAAGCAAGTTCCATACTTGGAAGCAAGTTCCATACTTTGCACGACTATCTCAGCATTGAAGCATATCAACTGTATTTGTACATTTGTTTAACTAACGTGTATATATATTTTGTACTAATAAATTATACATATTAATGGCTGAGTAGTTGTTCTTTTTGTATCTGTTGGTTTTATAGAACCTGCAAGCCTAACCAAACATAACAGTTATGAATACATTTATGATATATATACAAAAGTATCTTGTATTAAATTTTTATTTCTTTTAATAATATTTACTAAGGTAATAAACCTTTAAGCATGTGCGCTTGAAAATACGAAGGTAGGGACCTCTACAGGTCTTAACCACAAGCTTACTCTTTGGAATTAGAATTTCATTTAAGGAAGGCATAATTATTATATTAGCAAGCCGTCATATGATGTAAATGATTCCAAGGCTAAGTTAGTAAATCATTTGCCTTCTAAATAATTATACATCTCTGTAAAAAGTAGATTTAGTAATCAACTACTGATATATTTCATCATTATTGTTGGTAATTTGCCACTACTCACACTCCCTTAACGTTTTATTTTAAGTATCATACATTTACAGCTATATAAACACATACTGCGTATTTATCTGAAGGTATTTCCTTGCCAACAATTCTTATTTTCAGGATATTTGATTATTAACCAATTATTTTTATCTTTTTTTTTTTTTAATAAAATAAAAACCTACGTGGGTTTATCATTATCAGAAATTTTCATTCTAATGTCAATTGTAACTTTTAGATTTAATATTTATCTTTGTAAACCTATATATTGATGTATAAAATTTCATCAATGACAAGCGTTTGGAGGCGGAAAATCAGATGGTATATGGGATGTGCAGGCTATTTAGCAATTGATTAGATTTTAATCTGTCAAGCACGATGATTGAATATCGCCTTTTAAAAGTATTCTTAAAAAAGTAACAGAAAACTTTACAATGTATATATTAGTATTGAATTTGTTAAGTGCTATATTTAAAATAATTGAACTTAAAAGTTTTAATAGTAATGATAATGTAGGCGAAACTAATATCAGAAAATTAGAACCGATACTAAATCTTAGAGATTTTGAAAGCGGAGGCGTAAAAACAAAATGACAAACATTTTTTCTTTTAAATGGACATGAATGCTTTTCTGTATGATAACTTTTAACGACAACTATTAAAATATAATACAGTAAATATGAGAAAGAACGCTTCTTGTGTGTGTTTATATATTATTAACCTTAATATTTTCTATTTGTGTTTTAGTTTTATCTACAATTTTTATGATCTTTTAGCTGTAGAGTCAAACGTTTCATCCATTTCAGATATTACAAATTTTTACAGAAATTTCACATCGGACTCAAGCACATTTTTAAAAAATTCATTGCATATATATTTTTGCTATTTCTGTTTTTCATCTTTTCCTTACACCACGGTGTTTCCTATATGTTTTCAGATCTTTTAAAAACAAAACCAAGTTTTTAGAAAAAGCTTTTATTTTTACACACTATGTCGTACAATATCATATTACTGGCTACCTTCTAAAATGACGTTTCACGTGTCATATCAAACATCTCATCCCCAAGCCTTTTGGGATTCTTGTTCTACATTTCAAAACCCATAGTTATTTCTCTCTTTAAGATCACCATATTTTTTCTTCACCTTTCTTTTTCACTGTATCTTTCATAACATTTCTAGCTCTATATGTATTACCAATCCAGTTTCCATTTGTCCATAAAATTTCTTCAAAGAATAATCTTTTTTTTCTCACTTAATCTTTTTAACAATTATATATTTCTAATCTTATCTATTAAATATATTTTCTATTTCCCTCCAAGTCTTCATTTTGTAAAGACTCCACATTTTTTTTTTTTTTAATAAATAACAGTTAACAAATTTTTTTCTTAAAGTTCACTACTTCCTTTATTATTCTTTCTGTAATCAGATGTTCAAGTTCCTAGATATTTTTTGAAAACTTTTGTCTAATGGTCAGAGTGATTTTAGGTCAACATGGGCTTGGAAATAATGTTGGCATCAGCATGGGATTTAGCTTTCCATCATCAGATTTTCATCAGCATGGGATTTAGCTTTCCATCATCAGATTTTCAATGATATGGATGGCTAGAAAGTTGGAGATTGGAGTAGATTGAAGTCTGTCCATTAAAGTGGGAAGATTTGCTATCTTAATATAAACTAAGCACTGATTATATATGAGTGTGGAAGATGATAATCTGAACCAACTGATGAGTGCTGTTTTAGCATGAAATACATATATTGGTGATTATTTATCTTTTCTATATGTGTGTGGTCATGTGTATCAGTTGTATGAGATAGGGTGGACAGTTGGTGGGTGCTTGAAAGTCTGAGTTCAAATCCCTATATTTCAAATATTTATATATATTTTCTCTCTATTTACTTTCATTGCTTTAGTTTTATTCACATTTATTTTCTTTTTTTTTTTTTCATATTTCTATCAGTCTTATATAACATTTCATTAATTTTATCCTCACTATCTAAAAATATTGCCATATGTAATATAACTGATTCTCCCACCTCGAATGCTCATTTCAGTCATCAAAACAACATTAATTTAACAACTCAGAATAAATATATATTAAACAAAATAATAAATAGACAGCCATCTTTGCCTGTATATTCTAATACTTTTAATATCCCTATAAATAAGCACAGGCAATTACATTTGTAGTATTGAGACTATATAATAATATTTATGAATAAGCCAATAAACATAACATGGTCAGCATTTCTTATGCTTACTTATAACTATTATTAAAGCAGGCAAAACTCTCCATACAGTAGCACCACTCAGTGCAAGCCAGAGTAACCAATGGAAGCCAGAAGGCTTGTGCATAAGAAATGGTAATCATGTGATGTTTATTGGCTTAAAACCAATCCTGCCTAATAGGATAGTGATGGTTATGCTTATTAAAGAACCAAAGACACCAAAATGTATAGGTATTGAACTGAGTTCAGACCTATATGACTATATAGGCTAATGAGCTTGAATTGAAAATATTATTGTGTTTTCAATTTATGACTCATAGTTTTGTAATTAAGTAAAGATAAAAGATTATTGCTGGAGGGTTGCATTAGATTCTAAGATTTAGGTATAGTGCTCTCAAATCCAAGGTTCATCACTGATAAAGGCCACAAGCCAGAAACTCATCTGGGGATATTAGATGGGGATTTTATGCACAAGCCTTCTGGAATCCATTGATTACTCTGGCTTGCACCAAGTGACAATATTGTATGGAGAGTTTTGCCTCTTTTAATACTTATGAAGAGGTAAACTTTCCAATGTTCATTTCATATACATGCATATTAATAATAATTCACAAATCAGACTTTCTAGAGACATTTTAATAAACGTGTAAATAATAACTTTTCTCACATCAATTCTAATTTGTTACTTAGACAATACTTCATATATATTAGAAGATTTTTCCAAAATTTATAGGTGCAAATATTAATATTATAATGGGGATTTGAATATATTTATCTATTAATATGTACTAAACTAAGAACACCAATTTATAATCGAATCGCAAGCCAAAATTAAATTACAAATTTATTATCAAAATTTTTCTATCAAGGCAGATATCTCAATATATTCTATCTTCCACAATTCCCACTCACATTCCTATTACCTTTAATATCAAAAGAACTTTTAAATAATAAATAGCTTTTAGCATCTGATTTATATATATATGGTTCTTTAGTATTATCCAACCGATGACGTATTACCTTGAAGCCATATCAGACTGATCTTGCAAAAAAAAAAAAGATTAATCATGACAGTGTCTTGGTTGCCATGACAACGTCGTCATGTAAAAATCAACGTCTACAGGAAGGAAAGTCGGTAGGTGTAATATGTCATTGGTTGAATAATACGAAAGTACCATATATATATATATTACACCCCTACAGCAATGCTTAAAATACAAATAAAATATCATAATTCATTTTCACAACCCTTTTATTGTTTTGCTATATAATATAGAAATTTTGTGCTCACAGATAGGCAGAATCGTAATGACAAGTAGCTAGCTATCATTATTATTATTTTTTGGTTCAATGGTATTATATGACAATACACATACATCGATTTATTATTATATGTATAAATATAACAAAAAAGAAGACATTTAATTTGTATTACAATTCATTAGCATTTACTTTTAAATGAAGATTCAAAATTTTTTCGTTATTATTTTGTTATCATATTAAGGTTAGTATTTATAACTGTGCATTATTTCAGCATATAATAGATTTTAACACCCATGAACCTGAGAAATCTTTAAATAATAAATATTACCATCTGCTTGAGTTCATTGAAAGCTTGAGTAAAGAAATGGCCATTACTATCTTACTGTTATTTTTATTTTCTTGTTGCCTCTCACCTATGTCATAATAAAAGATGAAGCAAATATTTTATTCAAAATTTAATTTCGTTTGATTTTTTGCATATGCTATAAATTTATTTCACAATTCCATCATATTTGCACTTTGGGTCATGACACAGCATATTAATTTACATGTGTTTTACCTTGAGAATATTTAAATGCACCTAGATTATAGTGTTTTCAATTTAAGACTCATGGTTTTGTAATTAAGTAATGGTAAAAGGTGGCTGCTGGAGGGTTGCATTAGATCCTAAGATCTAGGTGTAGTGCTCTCAGATACAAGGCTCCTCACTGACGAAGGCCACAAGCCAGAAACTAATCTGGGGATATTGGATGAGTAGGCACTAGATGGAGATTTTATGCACAAGCCTTCTATAGCATCCGTTGATTACTCTGGCTTGCATTGAGAGGCAATATGTATAGAAACTTTTGCCTGTTTTAATAACAGTTATAAGCAAGCATAAGAAATGGTGATCATGTGATGTTTATTGGCTTAAAACCAATCCTACCTAATAGGATAGTGGTGGCTATGGTTAGTAAAGAACCAAAGTCACCAAAATGTATACGTACTGAACTGAGTTTAGACTTATATGACTATGTAAGCAAATAAGCTTGGATTAAAAACATTATAGTGTTTTCAGTTTAAGATTCATAGTTTTGTAGTTAAGTAGAGGTAAAAGGTGGCTGCTGGAGGGTTGCATTAGATCCTAAGATGTAGGTGCAGTGCTTTCAGATCTAAAGCTCCTCACTGATGATGGCCACAAGCCAGAAACTAGTCTGGGTATATTGGATAAGTAGGTACTAGATGGGGATTTTGTGCACAAGCCTTCTGGATCCATTGATTACTCTGGCTCGCATTGAGTGGCAATATGTTTAGATAGTTTTTCCTGTTTTAATATATAATTTGTAATAATATAAGATTTCTTCAAAATAATTTTCTTATTCATTATTAATAATTTTTATTTTAAGTTTCTTACCAAGAGTCATAAAGGAAACAAATGCAAATTCCAATCAATTCATTGGGATTTATTATTTTAGAAATTATTTAATTATTTAAAAGTAAAACTTGATCTGATATATGAGGAATATTACCTAAATGATCCACATTTAAGCATATCAGTTATAAGATTTTAAAATCTTTTCAGATTAGCCTCATGTGATTTCTAGCTTTCCGTCCTTTTATCTTCAAGCTTTTGGTTAAAAAAAAAAAACCTGTTATAGATATTTATGCATTTTGCAATTTAATTTCATTAACATCACATGATGACCATTTTTTATGCTTGCTTATAACTGTTATTAAAACAGGCAAAACTCTCCATACAGTAGTGCCACTCAGTGCAAGCCAGAGTAATCAATGGATGCCAGAAGGCTTGTGCATAAAATCCCCATCTAGTGCCTACTCATCCAATATTCCCAGATTAGTTTCTGGCTTGTGACCTTCGTCAGTGAGGAGCCTTGAATCTGAGAACATTGCACCTAGCACTGGCTTGCACTGAGTGGCAATACATATAGAGAGTTTTTCCTGTTTTAATTTCATTATACAATGAAATCTTTTTCTTAAGAATATAAATCAAAACTTTGTTTTAGTTAAATAAATATTTAGTACAGGGATTCTCAGCTTTTTTTAAAAAAAGTTCCTCTTTTATTATCCAAAAGTATATTTAATGCCCCATTTTTAATATAAGTGATTCTTTTATTTCTGTTTTACATTTGACAAAATGCATAAAAAGTAATTTTTTGGTAAAAATTATTTTTTTTTAAAATAGTAACTGTTTCCAAACAATACCACAAGTTGGTTCTAATATAAAATTTAAAAAGAAATTTAAACATAGAATAAAAAATAATTTGTGGAAGAAATTATTGAAAATGTGATATGTTGGACTATTTCCATCATCTATGAGTGAATGTTGAATGTAAAGAAAATTTTAAACTTTATTTAAACTTTCCAAATACAAACAACTTGTTAGTAATAACACACAAATAGACAATACAGGTTAGTAATTACACAATGGTAGAGTGTTTGCCTTAAATTCGATATTCAAGAATCTAAAGATGTGAGTTCAACTTCTAAGCAAATATTGTCATTGTGCACACAGGCCAGCGACCCTTGAAGAAGAGTGGAGAATAATACTACTGGAAACATTGGGTCCATCATATCGCATCTAATAATATATCATCATTACAAACCTTCAGAAATTATTGAAAAATCTTGCATATATCCTTGCTAGTACTTTTCATATTTTTAACACAAAAAAACATTCTATAAATAAATAAATAACAAACTATGTAAAAATACAAATAGAACTCAAAAGAATTTAAATCTAACATAATTAAAGTAATAGTAGTAAATATATAAACTAAAAGAAAGTTGAATGTTGAACTTGAGAATACAACCCGTAGTTATGCAGTAATGATTTTTTCTCTATTGACGTTATAATATTTAATGCAAAGTCTAAGTTTGGTGAATAATTACTAACTTGTTCAGATTTAACTGACTATAAGCTGAGGATTGAAATCTTCACATCCAATAACTTGGATCTCGTTTGTTTAAATTTTATGATTCAACAAGTAAAATCATGTTTGACTAAATGTGAAGTTGGAAAAGATAACAGAAGTTCTTTTAAAACAGCATACAATGCAATATAATATTGTGGAATATTCTTTTTGTAACAAAAATTCTTGAAGAAAGTGGTTAAAATTTGATTTTTAATGAATATAGTTTTATAAATCACGTTCTTATTTTACAAAGTATTCACGAATAGTTTTATAATACCACAATACCACGGACATTATCACATTTTTTTCCTTATAGGATGACTCACATGCTTTCAAAAGCTACTATTCTTCAGCCTATTCTAGAGACATCTATTATCAGCTTCAGTAAAGAAAAATAAATGAATGGTTAATTATTCAGGAATTCATATGATGTTTAAGTACTAAAAGTAGTAGAGCTGGGCTGTGATCTACAGATAGTTAAAATATGCGATTTTACCACTGCATCTTTAACTATACAGGAATTAGCAATGCACATCAGGTGGTATAATGCTACAATATCTTTCAGACTGATTTTCGGATTTTTCTTTCATCAATGAGATCTAGGGTTCAAAATTGGAATTATGCTTTTAACAGCAATATCCAAACTAATAGACTGAATTTTTAAAAAAAATATTCACTTACATAATTATATTAGATACAGCATCAGGTCAGTTTTCTCTTTCTTCCTCTCTCTCTCTCTGTCTCTCTCTCTCTCTCTCTCTCTCTCTCTCTATATATATATATATATATATATATATATATATATATATATATATATATATATATAGAGAGAGAGAGAGAGAGAGAGAGAGAGACTCAAATAAGCTCTTAACAAGCTTAGCAGAATATCCCTAACACCAGATCAGTTTCTGATACTGGCTTTCTCAGTGAGATCTAGGATTGGGGATAATCTGCAAAACTTGTTAAGAGCTTATTTGCGAGCTCTATATATAAAATTTGTAATAAAAACTTGTTAAATTAGGTCATGTGACACATAACTTGATTTTTTTAAAAATATATATAAATATTTGAATACATGTATATTGTCTATACTAAACTTAATGTAATTAAAAATGATATATAACTTAATGTAATTATAAGGGACTTGAACTCATAGACATTGAAACTCACTACAGCAATCCACTGCATCTTGTACAACTAATATACATGACCACATATGTGTGGAAAAGGTAATTGTTCACCAATATACATATTTAATGATGAACTAGCACTCATCACTTGGTCCAGATCATCTCCCACACATATATACAATCAGTGCTCAGTTTATATTAAGATAACAAATCGTCAAACTTTAATGGACAAGCTTCAATCTTTTCCACCCTCCAACTTTTCAGCCATCCATGTCATTGAAAATTTGAGAATGGATGTCAATATTATTGTCATACCCATGTTGACTTGAAGGCACTCTGACTGCTCACAAACCAGCTGAATATGTAATATTTAAATATATGTATATTGTCTATACTAAACTTAATATAATTATAAGGGACTTAAGTCAAACTTTGCTCCCTATAGCTAACCATTCCATCTTATACAACTGATACCCATGACATGTGAAAAAAATAACTGATCTCCAATATACATGGATCATGCTGAATAGGCACTCATCAATTGGTCCAGATCACAAACTCCCATATATATATATACAATCAATGCTCAGTTTATATTAAGATAACAAATCTTCAAACTTTAATGGACAAACTTCAATCTTCTCCACCCTTCAACTCTTCCACCATTCATGCAATTGAAAATCCAAGGATGGAATGCTCAAGATCCTTATTGTTTCTAATGTTATTGTCATATCTGCATTGACCTTAAGTTACTCTGATCCCCCATATATAGAACCTTAATACATCCATTTAAATATACAAAAGTTTAATATAGACAATATACATGTATTTAAATATTACATATTTAGACTGTATAATACCTACCACTCTTTGGTATATTTAAATGGACATATTAAGGTCCTATATGTGAGGGGTCAGAGTGACTTAAAATCAACATAGATATGACATTAATATTGGCATGATCAACAAGTGCTTTGAGCATACCATCTTCAGATTTTCAATGATACGGATGGTTGAAGAGTTGGATGGTGGAGAAGATTGAAGCTTGTTCATTAAAGCTTGAAGATTTGCTATTTTAATATAAACCAAGCACTGATTGTATATATATATGTAGAATATAGTGATCTGAACCAACTGATGAGTGCTGGTTCAGCACAAAATATGTATGTATATTGGAGATCATTTATCTTTTTCACATGTATGTGACCATGTCTATTCATTGTATAAGATGGAGTGGATAGCTGTAGGGAGCTTGAAAGTCTAAGTTCAAGTCTCTTATAATATATATATATATATATGTTACTTTTCATAACATTTATATTTATATATCGATTTATTATCTAATCTGGAAATTCCAAATTAAGAAGATTTTGAAACCATTTGCCCATATCATATAAAGTTTTGGTAAATGATTCACAAAATTGGTACTATATTATCAACCTTTCCACTTTATTTTTCTATTACTAACTAATATGGAAATTGGTGTAATTCATGAGATCTTATATTGTATTTAAAGAACATTAATTTTAACATAAATGTCAATAGTTGATGGTTTGGTTTAATAAAGATTACATTTTGTTCTTAACTGTACATTTATTCTGTTAACCTTCAGCAGATATGCAATGTCAGTTTTAACTTTTTAAAGGTTATTGCTGAGATGATTCTAGGATTTCTTAAAAAAAAACATAATAGTATCAAGAGTTCATAAAATCATTTCAAGCATTTATTCTTTACTAGTTATATATATATATATATATATATATATATATAGTAAAGATATATATATATATATATATAGGGGGTTTGAACACAGACTTTCACACGACCCTCAACCATCCAAGCTATCTCGTACCGCTGATATATTTCATCACACACATGTCGAAAAGATAAATATTACCAATAAATGTATTTCATGCTAAACCAGCACTCGTCAGTTGGTTCAGATTATCATCTCCACACATATATACAATCAAAGCTCAGCTTATATTAAGATAGCCAATCTTCATAATTTAACGGATAGGCTTCAAAATGCTCAAACCTGCAACTCTTCAGCCGTCCATTTCATTGAAAATCTAGTTAACGAACTTTTTACTAAAATAATGCACTCAAAAAAGTGTCCATCATTTTCAACACAAAATTTTTGAAAAAGATTGTGATTGGGAGGATGCAATTTAATTTTGGTTATAGTAGTAATCACAGTTTGTAATGAATCATTCAATTGGTTACTAATTCTTTTTATAACTTAATATTGATGGTGAATAATGCAGTAAATAGTAATAATATTTTGCAACCCTTCAAATAAGCTGTAAATCTCCATTAATTATTGGCACAGATCATTACATTTATTAATAATTTTTTTTGCTTAAAAAAATTATTCAGTAACATGAAATTTAATTCATCTTTTGTATCTATTTCTAAATTATGCAAAAAATAATTTCTCATTAAACTTTTCTTTTTATATATAGAGCTCACAAATAAGCTTTTAACAAGTTTTGCAGAATATCCCCAACCCCAGACCGGTTTCTGCTACTGGCTTCCTCAGTAAAGTGCTAGGATATTCAAGCATTAGATTAAAAATATCAGGACAAGCCCAGAACTTTATCTAATGGATAACTATTAAGTAGAAAATCTGACATTTTTAGACATCTATTAATATATGGTGTATCTGAACTTGGTTTGATCCCATATGGTTATTAAGTTAGATAGCTGGATTTGAAGACATGTAGATGTCTAAAAATTTCAGACTTTTTACTTAATAGTTATTTATTAAATAAAGTGCTGGGTTTGTCCTGGTATTTTAAACTAATGCTTGAATGTCCTAGCACTTCACTGAAGAAGCCAGTAACAGAAACTGGTCTGGGATTGGGGATATTCTGCAATGCTTGTTAAGAGCTTATTTGCGAGCTCTATATATAACATTTATAATACAAGCTTGTTAAATTAGGTCATGTGATTGTATGACTTTATTTCTTTGTACTTTTCTTCTTTTATGAATCATATATATGCAAGCAGGAAAGTTTCATCCAAAAAACATTGATTCATCAGTTATAATAAAAACTTTTTTTCTTAAAATATCCCACACTATTTTTTTCTGTATTTTTAGCCATATCACTTATTCATCTTTGAACCATATCATTATTAAAGGAATTGATTTTATTATATTATGTAATGATTTATGCAAAATATGTACTTAGAAATTGTAAATAAAAAATATTTTCCAGTTGTGTGGGGTTTCCTGTTTTACTAAATAGAGGGAATTATTGTAGGAGAACTACAAAATGCAAAGAACATGCAAAAATATTTCATAATACCATTCATTGCTCATAATTGAAATTAAGCTTTTAAAATAACCAAGTTGTTATTTGTGTTGTCTATGTGAATCTAATGTCTAATGTTTCCAGCAAGTGAAAGGGCTTGGTGGTTATTTGAAAATATTTTTGTCATAAATGAGACATATTGGTGATTGAATGTTTTTTTTTTATGCTTGTATAAAACCATATTTCAAATACCCTCATGATATTATCTACACCGCTTCTTTGATTTTTGTAAGTTTGCTGTTCTTTATCTTTCTAAAAATAAAAAAAAAGTACCAATAAGTAAAGTGAAGTATTTTAATAAATTATTAAATAATTCAAAAGATAAAATAACAAGAGAGGCATCACACATAACTGTGCACATAATTAATTGCAAAGGGTTGAATTGCTTAAAGACTTAATATAGAGAAATGAAAATGAATTTATCCAAAAGGCTTGTTTGGCACCATTATCTGTACAACTGGGCTAAGAAAATCAGTGAATACTCTTCAATTTTCTTGGATCATGAATTGCAATCAGGCCACAATTTTGAACTCTCTAATACTGTTTGCTCTGAGGGAGATGACAGAAAGAAAAAGATGAAGATGTGGAAACTAGCTAAAGATATGCACACCATGACACTAGAACCCCTTTCTCTAAAAAATTGGCATTTGTATCTGTCATTTGAATGTAAATTTATTCCTGAATATTTCAATTTTATGCTAATTCATTTTATAATATACAAAATAATTTTAAAAGAAGATCTCAACTGTCTTTAATTGTATAATGCTATGTTTATGATGCTATTCAGTATTGAAAGTGCTTAGCTTTAAAATAAATTAATTATACAATAAATTTGTTTCGCTGTTAAATGTTTTAATATTTTTAAATAATTACAATTATTTAATAATAAATGTTTATTGAAAATTAAATTATGTTCTTAATAATATACAAAATAATTTTAAAAGAAGATCTCAACTGTCTTTAATTGTATAATGCTATGTTTATGATGCTATTCAGTATTGAAAGTGCTTAGCTTTAAAATAAATTAATTATACAATAAATTTGTTTCGCTGTTAAATGTTTTAATATTTTTAAATAATTACAATTATTTAATAATAAATGTTTATTGAAAATTAAATTATGTTCTTATATTAATGTGTGAACATGTGCTGTACAAATACTAAAAGTTCAATTTTATTGTCAGAATAGAAACATGAGAAATTAATTATATATCTAAGCACACAACATTTCAAAGTAGTACATATGTTGACGTAAATGAAATAATCACATCTTAGATGAAATAAAATTCAGTAATAATAAGACCTCAAATTTCTGATTGATAAAAATTCATTCTGTTTGTGATGACTTAAGTCCTTCACAGAAATAAGTTTATACTGTCTTTGCAGCATCTCAAATTCACATGCATGTGCACATGCCCAAATGTAAAGAAAAATTGTGAAGTACTCTTTAGGCAGCATTCAAAAATTTACTGTAATTCGTTTTAACAATATAATGTATATTTCAATTGCATGTACGTATGTATTAAAAATGATACTTTGCAATCCCAATATGTCTAATAGCCCATGTCATTTTTGTGAACCTAATGCCTCTTTGAACACATTAAATATCTCATAGGGGCAATAATACCCACTTTGAAAATCAGAGCTGGAAAAATAATTAGATAATAAAAATAAAAAGTAGATGAATTAATATGGTATGTAGAACTTTAGGAGGAAGAAAATATTTAATATGATGAATAGGGTTTCTGGACATGTAGTTATGCACAGAAATTTCTGCTGTCTTTTAATGAGAAGCCACTTTACATCGCATCACACCATGACATCATTTCAATATTAGCCAATGATCGGGGTTTTTTTTAAATACACTTTTTGCAATCTCTGTAAAAAATCAGTTAAAATGTGGAATTTAGTCTTGCGTTGTTAGCCGAGAGGTATCGCAGCTGCCATGCACGCAAGTAGTTGGTTGCAGACGGTTGTGGGTTCGCGGCCGATGCTATGACATATGAAAAAAAAAAAAAAATGTAGAGTTTAGAAACAGAAAAAAAAAATCATTATTTTAAAGATTTATTTAGGTTTTATTTTTTTTTTATTTCTTCTTAAAAAAACAAACTTATAGACGCGTATCTTTTTCAGTTTGAAATAAAGCGAACAACCAGATACAACTTGATGTTTAAAATGATTCTTAAATATTTAAATAATTTTACTGCAAAAATAAAGTCATTAACTAATTAGTGTTCTTCAAAACAATTTAGTTAAAAAATAACTTTACATTCTTAAATGTAATATTAAAAAATAGCTTCTATAATAAAACTAAATGCAAAAGAAAATTCCAACTTTTAAACTAAAACTTTTGTAAACTACATAGACATCCACAATCAGATATTCATATATATATTATCACTTTTATCATCATTATTAGTAAATAATCATAAAAAGTACAAAGGCAACGAATAAAAAGTTTAAAAAAGAAGAAGAAAGATTGGAGTCAAATTTCCACGTAAGAGATTAAAGCATTGAAATGTGGTTGTACAAGTACATACGTCCATTGTTACAGTTAGTGTAGAAATATAACTAATGGCACTAGAGGCTCATGACAGATAGATTCTACAACGAACCTAATAACTGATGACATTAAGTAAAAAAAAAAAAAAGATGACGAGTTTAGTTATAAATATTAGTAATAATTATTAGTGAAATCAGTAAAGCAGGTGATATGTTTTCTTCATCTTTTATTGAATCATTTATTTCAAAATTGAATACTTTAATTTCAATAAATAACGTACAAAAATATACAGGCAATAGCATATAATCACTAAACATCACATGATCACTATCTCATGCTAGCGCATAACTGTTATTAAACGGGCAATCACTTTCCATTTAGTAGTGCCACCTTGTGCTAACCATGAGCTGGTGATCATGTGATATTTAGTGGTTTAACACCAATCCTGCCTAATAGGATAATGGTGGCTGTGGTTGTTAAAGAGCCAAAGTCACCAAAATGTATGGGTGCTGAATTGAGTTCAGACCCATATCACTATATAAGCTGTTGAGCTTAGATTGAAAATATTGTTGTGTTTTCACTTTTATTCTCATAGTTAAAAGGTGGCTGCTGGAGGGTTGCATTAGATCCTAAGATCTAGGTGCAGTGCTCTCAGATCCAAAGCTCCTCACTGATGAAGGCCACAAGCCTGAAACTAGTCTGGGAATATTGGATAAGTAGGCACTAGATAGAGATTTTATGCACAAGCCTTCTGGCATCCATTGATTACTCTGGATAGCACAAGGTGGCACTACTATATGGAGAGTTTTTGCCTGTTTAATAGCATATAATAAAAAAATCTCCAAATAAAATCAATAACAAGAACAAATATAAAAGTAACTAATCTCTAATTACACCGTTATACACTTTTTCCATATTTTACTAATATTATCATTTAATTATATAATTACGAAGTTAGCAAAATTTTCTATAATCTTTTTATTTTAAAGTTCAAACTGCTAGGACTAAATTTAAATTCAAGAAATCTTGAGAATATAAAACCACTCTTTCATACACTCTTGTTATATCAGTGTTATCACATAAATTAATCATTGTTTCTGCATTTTGATAATTATTTTCCAGCTTTTGACAATATTCTGATTCTATATCTTAGTAGACTAAAGTTGTAATCTCTGTGGAAGTACTTTTTCATAATCTATAAGTCCAAAGCATAATAGCAACTCGTATCCAGTGGTCATTTTTAAAAACCAATCTTAATGTAAAGATGTATGCAACAATCTAAAATATTTTTAAATCCAACCTTTTCTTTGGGTTTAAGTCCACTGTTGACTATGGATGCATGGCATTTATCCTGACAAAGATCTTATATAAAGTTGGTAGTTTTGTAATTTTAATATACCTTTCTTAAATATCTATATCACTATCATATTGTTATTATTTACATATTTGATATATAAGATATATGAGCACAGGCTTTCACACGACCCACCACTCTCCATTCTATCTCATAATATTGATACACTTGAAAACATATATGTTGAAAAGATAAACAATCACCAATATTCGTATTTCATGCTAAACCAGCAATCATCAGTTGGTCCAGATTATCATCTCTACACATATATGCAATAAGTGCTCATATATATATATATGTCCACAGATGGCGTTCTACCAAAAACACCGATCAAGCGTATGTTTCGTTTACATAAACGTCAGAGTAGTTAGTATTCACTATCTCTAACTATAATTCCACTTTCAGATCATGATTTCAAGCTATTTGCTATCGTCAGTGAAAGACAGGAATAAAGAAACTAGATCTAAATACAAACTCTGAGCGTTTATGAAACAATTTCTATTCAGCTTGCAAGCATGAATTTTTTAGACACGTAATGTCTTCAAACTCAGCATAGCAAACCAGATAGCTATATGGGTCTGATCTCAGTTCAGCATCACCACATAGTAGAAGCCTCGGCAATCTATATCATTGCAAGAAAGACCTCAAAGGTACATTTATGATAAACAAAAATACAAGTTAAAAAACTTGCTAACGCTTGTATTTATGTCCACAGATGGCGTTCTACCAAAAACACCGATCAAGCATATGTTTTGTTTACATAAACGTCAGAGTAGTTAGTATTCACTATCTCTAACTATAATTCCACTTTCAGATCATGATTTCAAGCTATTTGCTATCGTCAGTGAAAGACAGGAATCAAGAAACTAGATCTGAATACAAACTCTGAGCGTTTATGAAACAATTTCTATTCAGCTTGCAAGCGTGAATTTTTTAGACACATAATGTCTTCAAACTCAGCATACAAACCAGATAGCTATATGGGTCTGATCTCAGTTCAGCATCGCCACATAATAGAAGTCTAAAAATTCACGCTTGCAAGCTGAATAGAAATTGTTTCATAAACGCTCAGGGAGTTTGTCCTTAGATCTAGTTTCTTTCTTCCTGCTTTCACTGACGGTAGCAAATAGCTTGAAATCATGATCTGAAAGTGGAGATTATAGTTAGAGATAGTGAATACTAACTACTCTGACGTTTATGTAAAC